>NDFF03000402.1:0-240705 GCA_002150815.3 Grammothele lineata
CCTCCCCTTGAAGATTTAGACAAGGGCCTCGATGCGATCGGCCGCGTGCTCAAGAAGGCGCGCCGCGAGGGCGGCCACGCGTTCGGCCACAGCTACAAGAAGAGCCTCGAGGGCCCGCACCAGCTCGACAAGCTCATCTAGATCATAGATAGAGTGGTTTCCCTGAAGCCCCGCGACGTATGCACGTCGCGGCGTGTGGCGAACCGACGACGCCCACACCTTCAAACACGTCTTGGCACGTACAGTAGATGACGGGAAGTTTGAGAAGTCCTTCGACGCGAGGGGTGGCTTGGCTTGGCCTTACATGCGAAGTTGACGTCATCCCCGATCACGATACCAATGTACTTTTGACACCTTGGCATGGAACACACGACCCACGGATGAGATAGCCATATGTAGAAAACAACCTGACACCTCTGGACTTGCGATAGTAGACGTAGTGGCAAAATCCAGTGATACCGTTTTGTGCCAAAGGGCCTTGAGACCCGCGATGCCTAGCTCCAAGTGAGTGTGTTTTAACAAAGTGCTTTGCTGGAGCAAGAGACAGGAAAGTCTGTCAATGAGCATTGAACCAAATGCAGGAAGCAGCTGTGAGGAGCGGTCACTGTCAGATGAGACCTGCTGCAGCTGAGTGGCGAATTTGAAGGGCGTCTACACGCCCAGCGCGCGTCGAGCGACGGTGACGCGCGCGTCTTCTCGCGCCTCAAACATCTTGGACGGCCCGACCATGGTGGCTCCGGTGGCCTCCCCCACTATCGTCCCCCGCGACCCTGTCTTTCCCCGCCTGTTGCCAGTCCCGCCGCACCCACACCCGATCCCCCCAGCGTCGTCGTACCGACGCCGCGAACGCTTTAGCAACTACCGTGACATATGGCGCGAGATGGACGAGCTCAGCGAGGAGGAGAACATGATCGAGGACCAGGTGCGTTGTCTTTGTCTCCTATTGCATCGCGTCGCGTGTCACGTCGGTTCGTTCTACTGATGCATGCACTCCTTCGTCTCCCTCCATCCTCGCTATGCTCGCGCACACGCAGAATAATGAGATTAGGAACCGGGGGTATAACTTCCTCATCCCCATTGGCCGGACATGGACACAACACGAAGAGAAGAACGACGTGAGTCCCTGCCCGGCCGCGCCCCTCTTCAAGTGCAACTTTTAACACGCGACGGCGCGCTGACACCACACATAGGCTGACGACGCGTCGGACGGCTCGGACGGTTCAGATCGCACCGGTGACGGTGGGTCACTCATGGACGAGGATGAGAACGACTCGTCGGAGGAAGAGGAAGAGGACCTTGACGCGGAAATGGAAGATCTTGACCGCACAGCGGACGCGTCGGCGGACATCGAGCCTGAGGAGGCGGAGAGTTCGGTGCGAAGTTCGGAGGAGGAAGAGGAGGACTCAGATGAGTAGCAGGCGAACGCGTGCGCGCGTTCCCCGAGTTTGGACGGCCCTCTGTGCTCGTCCTTGTGAACGTGAGTGCTAGAGTATTTGGCTCTTTGAGAACGTCATGGTATAGTAGTCGTGTTACATCTGTAGCGATATCAAGCAATGGTACAAGATACATTTCTCGGATTACTCCAGAGAGGGGTCGAAAGGCGCAAACGCGGCCTTGAAGGCCTGCACATCCTCCCTATCCTCTTCCTCAGGCTGTGTACACGCCTTCCAATCAAACCGGTCTCCCATACCAAGTACAGATACCAACACCTGTCTGTATACTGTAAGCATCATTCGCCGAAGGAACGTCGACGGACAAAAAACTCACCTCCCGAACTGAATGCTAAATGGCCCATGGTCGCGGATAAGGTGGACCAGCTTTTTCCCATCCGGCAGGTCCACGCGGAAGTATCCTCCCCGCCCACCAGCTACTGACTGCAGCGCTTCATCCGGGTCCTCCTCGAAGGCGACGTTCGCAGCCGACGCCTCCTGCCGGAAAACATCCTCGACGGCACCCTTGAGCTTGTTCGGGACGGGCACGACTTGGACATGGGCATGCCCGCCCTTCGCACTCATTCGCCCAACTTCGAAGCACACCGTTGCGGCACCGTGCTTGGCGTACATAGCGCGGAGGGCAGACTTGTATCTGGGGACTACCGTCAGAATGAATCGAACAGGAGAACGATACTGCTCACTTCTTTGTCTCCTCAACGATCGGCTCCGCCAGTTCGGGAGGAATAGACGAGTATGTGGGGTAGTGAGTTATGGGAACAATGAGGACGTGCCCGCCGCCAGGGACTTTGGGTGCGTTCGGATGGTTTGCACCTTGATGTGTTGGGACGATTTGACCCTTCGGAAGCGTTACATAACACTCCGTGCCGATAGATACAATCAAATGTTTTCTACGTCATGGATTAACTGAGAGCAAAGTCGAGGTGTGAAGGAAGTACACTCACGCGAGGTTGGGGTTCGACAGACAGAACCAACACTCATCTGAAGTGATCTCCTTTGGAGGTGGTCGCTTCCCATGGCGGCCACCTGTTTGGTTGGCCACGGGGCAATCCTGGATGTAATGAAGCTCGCTCCCGCAAGCTCTGCAGACATATCCCTCCTTGGGCTTACGCCCCCCGGTGTCTCCGACAGCATTCTTGACGGGACAGTCGCGAACGAAATGTCCAGGCTGGTCCAGGCAACTCAGTATCGTGAAACCCACATAAGCTGCAGGAAGGCTGACCTCATTGCAAATCTTGCAAATATAACCCTCCTTTGGCTTCTCTCGGTCTGGACAGTCGGTGATGAAGTGCTGTGGAAGCCGCTGTCAGCGTTTGTACAAAACCGAACTTATTAGATAACGCACCTCGGACGATTCACAGATCTTGCATTTATACCCTGCAGGGGGCTTTCCGGGGGGACCATCTGCCGCATATCAGCCTATGCTACGAATGATTTGGTCGCGTTACACACCTGTTCTACTCCGTTTTCCTGGTTGCTGTATGCCGCCGTCAAACGGGCGCTTCGGTGGTCGATGCAGGAACGGGTTTTGCGTAGCATTCGCGGGTTTTTGCTGTGGCTCACTCACGCCGGACAGGGGAGCAATGGAGAACGCATAGAACCACTGTGACGAACGTCGGGATTCGGTGTGCGGGAGAAGAAAGCGTGGCGCTGCTCACCCTCGGTTTCTTGCCCGATCCTTGTTCTCCGCCAAACGCTCCCAAACTGACGAACCTGCTCACTCGTCCGTTGTCCTCGTCCCACACAAACGGTTCACGCTCCCAGAACTTCGGCGGCTGCCCGCCTCCGGACGCGAAGTGGTACCGAGGTTTGGTCCTCTTCACGACTTCCGAGATGGGGTCCACGCCGATGGATGCCAGCTCGGGGGCGGGGAAGGGTGCAGATGAGAAACCGGTGACGCCCGACGGCCACGCGTTGCTGATGAGGATGTCGACGAGTTGTGTGGATGTGGAGGCGGACATGATGGAAGCGAGGGATTTGTAGTTCTGGTCTTTTGGCCTGGAGCTCGTCATGGTATTCGCGAGGAGCTTCTCAACGGTCTGAGCTGTGAAGTACGGCGACGCGAATCCCTGTTCGAGTAGCTGGTCAGGTTCTTGCCTGCTCGAACAGGGGATGAGAAACGCACAGGAGCAGAGTCTCCAGAGCTATATTCATTGGAGTCATATATTCCAGCAAGGCATGCGATCCGGATGCCTTGTGCTGTAGTTAACACCCCCGACTTGTCTGCGCGTTGGTGAGTGCCATGCTTGATTGGTAGAATTGTAGGATACTCACGTAGTAGGAAAACGTTCTTGCTCAGAGCACCTCCGGTCTTGGAAAACTTGTCAATCACGGGCGCTGGCAAGGGGTACTCTCCTTGCATGATATAACACTCTACGGGGGCTAGCAAGTGCTGACTTGAGCATTGCACATGCATACACAATATCGTACAAAGGTCCCGACCTTCTAGACGTCCATCAAGCAGCTGCATGAGTTCGTGGTCATCTTCGTACGCCTCCTGAGCATCTTTCGGCGGCCCAAAGAAGTCGCCCAGGCAGAGGACGAGGTCAAACTTGCCGTGCTTCTGGTCAATCGATTTGATCTTCGCAAAGAGCTCCCGAATAGATCCAACGGCAGAGCCCACTGTCAACCTTGGCAAACGTGAGCATATTGGAGGTACCCAGGCAGTTGTCCTCACACTTTTGCTGAAGACATCGAGCTCGGCGTGCGATTATGGGGGACGAGGTAGACCGTGTCTGCTGCTAGTTTCCGATAACTCCAGGAATTCAACAGCCGCACCAAGTGTGTTAATAATCTCAGAGAGCTGAAGCGGCGGTAGATCTTTCGAATGGTGAAGGCAGAAACAATGCGAAACGTAAACACCGGGTAGCGTTTTGGATAGTAGCGCTGCGGGCCTGCGGCTGTGGGGATGCGCGTGACGCAACGCGTCGTGTTGGCGCTCGTAATCACGTGGCCGGCCGTAACGCCTACCGGTCGGCGGCTAATTTACGAGTCCCTTCCCTTCATCTTGTATCGACTCTCGCAAATCCCAATCTATTCCAAAATATACCTCAAGAGCTCGCGGTACTTCGCAATTTGTGTTTACTTGTTTGACATAGTGCGATAATATAAAGTGCTTGTATTTCTATTGCCAGTGACAGGTAAGTATCGGTCCCCCAATTACATTTGTCCATGTACCATCCGAGCTCAATATCTTGGATCTTTCTAGCCGTCAGTGGCACATCAACAATGAAATACGCCCTCGAGCTTACATACTGAGATACTCCTCAACATGACCATCTCCTGATGTGTCCCTGACAAGAGGACCTCATGTTCGATCCTTCTCCTTGGATGAAGACAAATCCTTCTTCTCAGGGGTTCTTCCTCACGCCTACGCCGTAATCGGGGCTTGAGAAACACCAAGGCAATTGTCGTGAGCTGTGCTGAATGTGTTTTCCTTCGCTCCTTGTTCTGAACCGTTGTTTTCAAGAGGAGTAACGACTGCCGGCGGACCTTGGTGAACGCTGGCGCCGTGTCTAGCGCTCAGCGCCCGGCGCAGGGACCTGGTCAACGCTGGTCAATGGCCAACCTCTTACGCTAGACCTCCTATGGATCACCGAGCGCCTGGATTAAGAACGCTTATCAGAGCCGGGGATCTTGTGCGTTTCTCGATACCATCTGTGAGTATTCCCGCGGCTCCCAAAATGAAGTGATTCAACAGACGTCATGCTATAATTGCATGCATCTGCCGCACGCGCCCCGGCTCAGTGCTCTGTTTCACAAGTTCGTGGTCTACCTAACAACCAGAGAGCACTCAGCCCGGTGCCTCCTGGAGGCGGCACGCCTCGGGTGCCGGTTGATGGAGGCCCTTGAGACCTCCGTACCGTCTTTCTGGGCAAGTTTCCTGTCAGTCGGTGACGACCACGCCCGTTCAAATGCCGGCGGGTCAGGGAGCGCACGGGGGGCTGCCGCACAGGAGCGCGGGTTATCTAATGCTGAACCATATGGTAGCGACAGTGGCCGAGCATTCGCCGCCGCCGCTTTCACAGGGTTGGGCTCTCCACTCCGTCAGCTGTCTTCGAGCCAGGGAGGTCTTTAATTCCAAGAGAGGCATTCGAACATGTCACGGCACCCCTCCGGCGGCGCCGGGAGGTACCTGTACAGGTGGCAAAGAACAGGTACACGGTATACTTGTGTTCTGTATATGGGCCGGCGTTGTTTTGGGATATTTGGGTTCCGCGTCGCGTGGGTATGGAACAAGGGCGGATAAGGACGGGAGACGAACCCAGGGAGCGGGTCGACGACGAGGTTCGAAGTCTGGCCGTCGCGGGACAGGCACGAACAGGACGTGGATGGCTTCTGCCAGGGACGGGGAGGCGGGAGGAGAGGATGGGCTCCCGGATGGAGGACAAAGGCGGGTCCGGATCGGGCAGTCGAGGAAGAAGATGTCCCACGTGCGGAGAGAGGCGCCGGTGCGGCCACCTGTGCGGCGGTTCTGAGAGTTGCGGCGAGATGGCGGGCTCGAGCGCGTCAGGGCGGGAGACGGCACGCATTGTTCTCCATCCAGTCAAAATGGCCTCGGGTCCTCGTCCGAGCGGTCGCCCACTCAGTTTCTGTCCCTTGCCACCGTCCTTCTCCTGTTCTCCGACCAGGGACGCGCAAGGCCGCTCCCCATATAAGCTGCCCTCGCAGCCCTGCACGGTCTCCAGGCCGCTCCTCCCCCGTCCAGACTTCGGACTCTTGCCTGATCTACTTTATTCGCTCTCCTTCGTCCTAGAGCATCATGGTCGGCGTTCAGTCTCTTGTCTCTCTTCTCCTCGCTTCTTCCGCCCTCGCGGCCCCGGCCCACATCTCCATTCCCCCGTACACCTGGCCATGGAAGACCGAGCTTTGCAACCTCTCCCCGCTCGTCAAGAAGGTGCTCTGCCCGCGTCAGCAGGCGTCGAACCCGACCACCGTCAGCACCCCCATCGGCACTGCGCAAGGTACAGCCGATGACGCAGGTGCGGCGCGTTTCGCGGTCCGGTACGCGTCCGCCGCCCGCTGGCAGCTTCCCCAGCTCGCCACCGCCTGGGAGCTCCCGTGAGTGACAGTTGTGCGCGTTTCTGCGCGATCGTGACCGAGCTTAAACAACGCGTGTTGAAGGAATAACTCCTCGGACGTAACGGCGCTTCCTGTACCATGCGCCCAGCTCGACAATAACGGCAACACAATTGGTTCAGAGGACTGTCTGTCTATGCTTCTCTACGTGCCCTCGTCGATATCTGCGAACAGCGACGCTCCCACTTTCATGTGGTAAGCATCGGCGATTATACGCCACATACACATTTACTGACTTGTTCGTAGGATTCACGGTGGATCGTTTACCTCGGGTTCCGCAACCGGTCCCGGCCTTGATGGTTCCAAATTGGCCGCTGCCACCAACTCCATTGTTGCTGTAATCCAGTACCGTCTTGGCGCGGTGAGTGAGAAAACATGCTTTTTATGGATGGAGGACTGATCTCTGTTGGCAGCTCGGTTTCCTTGACCCCAGCGGGTCACACAACCTCGCTGTCATGGACGTCATGACAGCTCTTGGTTTCTTGCAGACCGTCGTTCCCAGCTTCGGAGGCTCGTCTTCCAAGATCACTATTGCAGGTCAGAGCGCCGGTGCCAACATGGTCCGGGCTCTCCTGGCTGCTCCTGCTGCGAGTCCTCTCTTCCAGTCAGCCGCGCTGCATTCGGACCCTATGGTACGCTGGTCAGATCACTGGAAAAGGTGCATGCACTGACGTTTGTTCTCAGGACTTCGGTTTCCTCTCGACCGACGTTCACACCGACGTCCTCAACACGTTCATGAGCAACACCAACTGCGCCACGTCCAACATTACCTGCTTTAAGGCCATGTCTGTGGACGCCGTCCTCTCCGCTCAAAACGGTCTTATGAACGCCGCGTTCAACGGCAACTTGAACGCTGCGGCTGGCTCCTCGGAGCCCATCCGTCCCGTCCGCGACGGCCAGCTGATCACAAACCCGCTCGACCTGACGGCCGCGTTCCCGAAGCAGTCCAAGCCGATTATCCTCTCCACCGTGCGCAACGAGGCCGGGCCCGCCATCTACGGCAACTTCCCCGATTCGGTTGATGACAGCCTGTACGAGCTCGTCGTGCAGGGCACGTTCGGCAGCCCGCGCACCAACCGCATCCTCAACACCGCCATCTACGCGGCCTCCCCTGCCGTTGACGGGGTCGACTCGGACCAGCGCCCGCAGCTCGAGGAGCTCGGCACGGACCAAATTTGGCGCTGCGCGACCTGGACGTTCGCGCGGAACTGGGTCGGCAACGGCGGCAAGGCGTTCGTCGGCGAGTACATGGTCGGCGCGACGTACCCCGACAACGACGATGTGCCCTTCTGCTCGAGTGGCGGCGCGGTCTGCCACGAGGACGACATCGAGATCCTCGTACGTCCCGTCTGCTCCCCAGATCTTACACAATACTTACTGAGTTTCCTCTTTGCAGTTTGGCACTGTCCCGAGCCCGAACACAGCCCAGGCGTCCCTGATTAAGGAGATGCAGGCGCGCTACAACAGCTTCCTGCACACCGGCTCACCCAATGCGGCCGGCTTCGCGACGTGGAACGTAGCCGGCACGGACAACGTGAACGCGATCAACCTTGGCGCGTCCGGCATGGCCACCGTCGGCGCGTGCAACACCAGCTACTGGGGCAACTTCGTCCAGTACGACTACCAGGTCTTCGGCCTATGAGGCTGGGGGAGCCGTCGGCCCTCATCCGCCCGTCGCCCTCCTACAATCAACCCTCTTCCTTCTTATCCTTAAATCGGAAAAAAATCCAAATCAGTGCATCGGGTTTCTAATGGGTTTTCGGCCTTATCGACCCCCCTCGGCACGACGGAGGTCGCCTACACTAATTTCCGCTTCATACCCTTTAATCTCGGACCTAATACCCGGCTCGTCCCTGGAATTTCGGCTTTCACGAACTTTCGCGGTTCACCTGACGCTTGCTTTTCTCTAATATTTGCTACGATCCCCAAGTGTATCCATAATGTCTCTCGACGGGACGCCGCCTCCGTAGATGGCGCGCGTCTCTTTACGACCTGTAGCATCAGACCACGTTTTCCTGCTGTGCCCCCCGCGGGCCTCCCTCTGTAGCCTTGCCCAATATACACCGTGTTGTTGTTTTTCTACGTCCTTTCCGTGTGCCTGCCTTGTCCGCGATAATTGCGCCGCCTTGTGAGCGTGATCGAGTACCTCGCTCAGGGTTTCGAGGCTGAGTAACGAGCGCTGGGCCAACAGAGACCGAGGTAACAAGCTTAATGTGACATGAGAGAGGAAATTAAAGGCACCGTCGTCCTCTTTAGGTGGCCTTGTTGGACATGCCGCTCTGCTGTGCCTCGTCTTCGAAGTGCATACCTATTGTATGCTGCATGCCGTGATCGTCGCCATATATACAAGGGTGACGAGTCAAGTACAAATACAAAACCGAGATCTCAGAGCTTGGCCGGCTTCGAGACCACATGCTCCTCGATGTCTGAAAAGATGTCAAAGTTCCGCTCGAGCACAATATCGCTCGCAGACTGCAACAGAAGTAGGCACCAACCACGCAGTCAGCTCGATCCTAGTAGAACAAGGGTGCTTGCACTCACGCCTCCAGGCCCGAACTTGAGCCGGCTCCGATGGCGCCGCCCGGGTGGGCCACCGTGCGCCTCGTCGCCCTCGTACGCGAGCACGCGCCAGCCCTCCTTCTCCAACTCCTCCGACCCCACCCGCACCGCGCGTGGGTTGATCACCATCCGCCCGAACGCGCCCCGTGCGAGCGCGCGCACGCGATCCCGCCGTCGGGCCGCCTCTCCAGGCGCAACCGAGCCGCCCGAAGCTGAGGGCTCCCCAAGCACGTCCGCGAGCGTGCGGAGGAGGTAATATTGCGGGGGGAAGAGCGAGATCCGCCTCTGCGCGAACTCCTCGAGCGCCCGCGCGGGGTGCACGAACCGCGCGGCAACGACCTCCTGCCCGCCGTCGGGCGTGGGGAGGCGCTCCTCCTTGTCCCCCGAAGAGAAGCCCCCGGTTGAGTCCGCGGAGTCGAGGAAGGCGACGAAGAACTGCGTCTGGAAGCGTCTGGCGTTGTGTTCGTGCGGGTCAGTGCGTTTGTTCATGCCCAAGCCTCTCAAGCGTTGCCAGGGGCTGAGCAAAGAAGGGGACTCTGCGGAGGACGTACTTGGGGTAGACAGGCGGCGTGATCCATTGAGTGAACGGGAGAAGGGCCTCGACGTTCGGCCGCAGACCGTGCTGCGTGAGGAAGTCGGCGAACTGACGCCTCTGTGCGTGGACGTCCTCGCGCGCGGTGTCTAGCTCGGCATCGCTGGGTAGATGTCCCGAGTTGGGCGGATGGACGAGCAATAGTCCAGATTCCTCAAAGAGCTCGCGGATGGCCGTGAAGGGCAGCCCGTGGCCGGCGTCCTGTGTCTTGTCTTGGTTCCCACCTGGGAATACCTATTGTTGGTATGTCAGCATCTCATTGCAATCACTTAGAACTCATCACCACACAGAGTATATACTGCAAGCATGCTGAAGAAAGACCTACGTGGGCGTTCGCGAATGATGTTGACTTCGGATTACGGTGCACCAAGAGCACCTCGTCACGGGAGTTGATGACGATAACTGCGGCGGAAGGCTGGGGAATGGTAGGTTTCGGCTTTGGCCCGTCTCCTGGCATGTCTACGCCGGAGGACTCTTGACGGCAGGGAAAATAAGGTTGTCCTGGTCGACGTGAACCCTCACGAACCAGTACGAGACGCAGGCCGCAAGCTGTTGTCAGGTTATGTACCGGGACCGGATGTCGGATGCACAGATGCCGGAGAAAAACGGTCATGGTCTGGGGCAAACCCGCCCAAAGCGAATGCTGTGCTATTTACCCCGCGTCCGTCATACAAGGGCTATCATGCGCGCCACGGCCGCCGCTACGGGCCCGAGCTAACATATCACGCGCACAACTTACGACACCCTTCAAGACTAGCTAGGCTCGGTTGATTTCTTCGCGAACATAACGTACAAAGTCAATAAACCTTCCTTGCCAGTGCGCAATCGTAAGGAAACCCAGGGGATACAACATATCTCAACTTCGATGGGTCAACTTGAAGTGCCCCCACATGAGCACGCGGCCCATCGTACTAGAATCTAGGCACTACTGGCATGGCGCCTGCAATGCTACCAACCGGCTCCCCAGTCGTTATTTTCCAAAAGAAACTACCGTTATGGCAACTGACCAGTGATATACCCAGATTGACAAATGCACAGAACTGCGGTAATAAACATCGAACAAAGTCTGAGAGAGGAGTATGCATTGTCCTAAGGAGGTGGAAGAGATTTCACTACGTCCTTCCAATGCTAGCAGCACATAACAATATTCAGGATACCGCGACTGTGCGACAGCGAAAAGAGTCTGACGACGTACGGAATGGTTTGCGTCACGCAGATCTTCATGATTCTCGGCGATGTGTACTAGATATCTGGTGACCTTGCTCAATTCACGATCAGCCGTCGCGGCGGGGGTGTGGGCGTTCTTAAACGCAGATATCTTCAAGCCTTCCTTGGGGTTCAGTGCAAAATTCCTGCCCTGTATCGTGAATTGAGCGACCGCTATGACTGCTTCATCCAGGACTTTTAGAGCTCACTAGATCATCTACGTGGATCGTATTCTTGGCAGAGCTAATAAGGGGCGTGTTAGATGCATCAATGATGTGCCACAACGCGTCTCACAACTGAGGAAAGTGGTTCCAGATAATTTGCAGCGCCTTGACCGAGTGTTTGTATGGCTTGCCGTCTTTGATCGAGAATACTGTGAACATACACGTCTTGTCCAACACTAAGGCCAGGATTAGGGCTTGTGGCACTTCAAAATCGCGAGGTCCGCACCAAAAGCTATCTGATGACACAAAATTAGTCGCTCGGGTAGCATAGTACTACTGGAGAAACACGCACTCGGTAATTTCGCACACCCCCGAGCATTCCAAGCTCTACAAGCTTTGTCTCAAGCCATATCCAACTCGTCTGAGACCTAGTCGGCAATGAGAAGTGCGCGATAGAAGGCGTGGCCAGAAAATCAATGTACCAGATGCAGATGTCGTAGTATGGATATACAGTTTCGAGGAATTCGTGAAGACCAGGCCGCGCGCACTCAGACGGGGGCAAGGCACCTGACGTGAGGGGCTTGGTATCCAAGATTGCTGGGCAGGATCCAATTTCGTTTCAAGAGGTTCGCAATCAGGGTACCACACTCACTGTAGTCGATATCTAAGACAAGGAGGCGCTTGCCCTCTCGTAGAGGATTGATAACATTGACACTGAGTTTTCGCGTGTGTTCTTGCACCTTCCTGCGATTCCTCTGGTCGTTGATGTACGCCGCAGCGGCAGCGGGGTTAGCGCTGAAGTCAACGTCGAGATCGTTGACCACATCTGGCAAGAACTCCAGCTCTGATCCGGACATGAGTTCAGATGACTCAGACACCACGGCGAACCACGGAGTGCTACCCACCGTGTGGCTGCTTGAGCTCGTGCCCTTGAGGAGTACCAACAAGCGTAAATTTCTTGCCGTTAACAAGATTCAAATCAGCTCTGTTCGCACGAAAGATGGGTTCGGATGAGCGATTGACATGGCCACAGATACTGTTGACCCAACATTCTGGCGTTGTCATTCGGTAGCTTGCCTTTTACGAGACCAAGAATCTTCTGCCTCTCCGGTGGAACGTCAGTCATACTCATCAAAGCGGCTTTCAGATCAAAAACCCTGGCGATATCAACGGTTTATTGAGCTAGTCAGGCATCGATCGAGACTAGGAGCTGGAGCGCACATGTCGGATTCGGCGATGTCCAACGTGAAAGCTTTGCCACTCCAAGTGAACTGCAAGTGAACCCATCGCTCATCTTGATCATCGGTAAACGTGTCAACCTGTAATCAGTCTGAGTACCCGTCTAGGTGATCGTATCTTGTTTGAAGTAGCATGCCTACCTCCGCAATGACGGTGGTCGTTGCTGTGGTAGAGGAACTGGGCTCGCCCGCGGATGCTGAGCCGTCTGGAATCATGGCACCGATGCAGCGCTTTCTACACTAACGCTTGGTGGTACGGTTTTACACTTGACTGTATGGCGTGTTCAAAGGAGGCTGTCGTGGATGTTGTGAGAGTCAAGTATGTATGTGCGTTGTGGCGCAAGCCGAACCGATCTCGAGCGATCTCAGATACACGCGTCTCCCTTACCACGGGCGCCTACTATTTGCGGCTAGTCACGGTAGGACCCCTGAATATCCACCAAGAACTTACATCCCTCGCGGGTCCCGAAACGGCCATTTTCGGGGGTCCGGCCTGCGGCCGGATTCGGTGATCTGCATGTAACCTCCGGGACCTTCGGTCAGATTCGGTTTTCGGCGGCATACAACATTGATTTGTCAGCGGGTTTCTCGCTCGAAAAAGGGCATTAGAGGCTCCAAAATCGCTCCGGCGCGCTCAGCGCGCATGGTGCTTTCCCCTACACAAGTCGCCTTGAAGCGGCGATGGAAACATCAGTATGTAGGATTGAATCACATACGTTTGAACGGCATCGCTAGCTATTGGCGCTCGCGTCATGTATAGGCTCATGAGCTCACATGTTGTGAAAACAGCGGTAATTGTGACTGAGAGGTAGTGCTCGTGACACCCCATCGGTGGTAAGTATCTCGCGTGCATTGACGGCCGCGCACCGATCGAGTCTTACCTTTGCACTTCTGCTCAAATAGGGTCCAGCTGCCTCACTACAATGTTAGGGCCATATTGACCGTTATCAAGGGAATGATAATGAACTCATCAACAGATTAATAGCCGTATTTAGTCTCCTATTAACGGAGATCAAACAACTTACTTACATATGTTTACCATGCCTGGACTGCTCTTTCAAACGGCTTATGGTCGGTCCAGATCCGGCGCCTGGTCGGCGCCTCCCGTCTCGGGCCGTCCCTTTCGGTTATCTAGCATACAACTCCGCCGGCCGAGGGTCATTTTCGGGCATATCAGATCGGCCCCTCCGGGGCCCATTTTCGGTGATCTGGATGTAACCTTCCGGGCCCGTTTTCGGTGGTCCGGGCATGCACCATATGGGCGGTTATTCAGGGGTCCTGTCACGGTACCGTTCTGGCATCTTTAATTCTTTCACAGTAGATGCCTTCGCACGCTAGTCTTATTCCTACAGGAAGCATCCCACAAAAACGTTACAGAGTATACTACGTTGGCGCATGATGCCATACACATCGATTGGGATTGATCTCCTTATGCCTCCAGGTTTGCAACACTATCGGTGACGAGGTTCAACGCCATCAGCGTAGAGGGCACTATAATGCTCGTGAGCGCATAGAGAAGAACGCCTTACGTCTCGACGTACTGGTGACGGCACCACGGGATGAGCCTGGAGACGCCTTCGGTGGTGTGAGGATGTAGCTTGTTTCATGGAACTCCCAGCCGTTCGGAACAGCCACTGGTACATTACGGCAAGTGGAATAAGTAGTGAATAACGAGCTCGCAGCATATTGACACACCGTTCACAACTTGTTCCGCAGTGAGACCAAGGTATACTTGGGCACGCTGCAGCTGGATAGAGGTGTAAGCCTTCGCAATCAGCGCGAATGTTCTCTGCCTGAATGCCTCTGTTTCGACCTGGTGAGATAAAGCTGCGACAGGATAACAGCGAAGGACCAACCGAGGAAGGCCGATATCATACCGGCAATGACCTGTCCAAGCACCTCGCTTGCGAAGGCGGGAGGTTGCACGAATTGATGTAGTTCCTCAGCTCGCGAATAGATCAACTCATACTTCCGCTCCGACACTGCAGCAAGCAAGACGAACAGCCTCTGAGTTAGAGGCATTGTTTTGAGGGCATCGGGCAATCTTGTTAGTGCATGTCGCGCCAGGGAGCTATCAACCGCGTCAGTCAGTCAAAGCTTCTCCTCGAAGATCTGGTCAATACGCACATCTCGTCCTGAATCATGTAAGCAAGCACCAACGGTACGACGACAAACAACCGCGTCTGGTCCTTATCTCTCTCCGCCTAGAACCAGCGCTGTCTCAGAACGCCGTCCTCGTATGAGCGTAAACTTGAGTGAAGAGACGTACACTAAGATCGGCTCGCTCCGCCACTTGCACTAGTTCCTTCAGACTGCCTGACCGCGCCAGTTCGGCTATGGAAGGGAAAAGCAGCTCATAGGCTGTCTGCTGTGCTGGCTGAGGGGAAGCCTCTGGGGGCGACTGCTGTGCCGTTGTTTCTACAGGGGGTGCTTCTGGAGTAGGCTGGGCCTCTGTGTCGGGTTGTGCCTCGGCCTGAGCTAGGGGCGGTGGGATAGACGTGCGAGCAGCGTCTTCAATCTCAGTGGCGCTAGATGGAGGGGGCGTAGGTGGGCCTGTCATTGTGCTATGCCTGTGATGGGGAAAGAAAGCACACTGGAGAAAGCTGAAGAGTCGAAATCGTTGGTACTGACTGGGGTATGGCAGAAAGGCCGTACCAGCATCCCGAGGATGGCGTACACTGAATAGACGCCCATAATGTAGTAGTAGGTGGTCACATGCAGGCCGCCCAAGGTGCCATGCGCCGGCGAGGCACTGCTGTTCTCGCGACCCAGATTTCTACTCTACGTCGCCAGCACCCCGGTACCACGCCACCATGGACGAGTTCAAAGAGGAGGACATCGAGAGCATTCTTTACATTGGCCGCGAAGTTTCGGGTGAGTCAGCTACTAGAGTACTTCCCGTGCCATCAGCTATTCATCTAGGCGCGCAGTGTACAAGATTCCCCCACTGAAGGCGAACGAGGGACATCGTGCACAAGAGTGGGGAGACCTCGCACAACCACTATGGAAAGGGAGAATCCGCATCATCGAGAGATCGTCGGGCGTCGCGCTGCAGTTTGAAGATGTGAACACAGGTGCGCGACATATCCTCCCGACTAGTGGAGAGTATCGAGTGTACTCATACTCGCTGTTCCCTCCATTTACCAGGCGAGCGTAAGTACACTTTGACTCTGCAAGGGGCTTCGATCATACCCTTATTTGCCCATCAGTCTTCGCAAAAGCCGATTATGATCCTGCAAAACCCTGCGTAGAAGCCGTGCTGGATTCCTCACGATACTTCGTTATACGAGTGGAAGACAACGGCCGGAGAGCCTACATCGGGATGGGCTTCTTGGAGCGGACAGATAGCTTTGACTTCAGTATGCATTCTTCATCATCCTGAGGAGTCGCATCCTAACCGCCGCGCTCCTCTTGTGTAGACGTTGCACTGCAAGATTACACTAAGTGAGTCTCGTTCGTGTTACGAGTCGTATGACGTTAAAGGATTTGGCTGTAGACGATGGAAAGCGCGCAAGAACCCTGCCGAAGCAGCTTCTAACGAGCCTTCACCTCATGTTCCTGCCGGGCCCAAGAAAGATTACACTCTGAAGGAAGGGCAAACCTTCTCGATCTCTATTCCCGGTAAATCCAAACCCAACACCACCTCGAGCTCAGGCGTGAACCTGTTAGGCGGCAGCTCCGGGGGCTCTGGTTTCGGAGGCTCGGGAAATGGCGGCATCCCCCCGCTGCTGCCTCCTCCACCTAGTGCGAGGCGGGGTTGAGAACAGTCCTGTTGAGCTGGCACGTTGTATTATTGTGATACTGTAAGTCCGTTTGATTAGGAATGCTACTCGGATTATCTCAGGCGAGGCTGCTGGCTTGCGGCCTCCAGCTTTCGATCAGAAGTCTACGCCATTGCTTCTCGGGGCCTGTTTACCTTGATCCGCGCGTTGGGGGTCCACCATCGAGAGCCATAATCACGGAAGATTGTCGCAGTTCAACGCACCATCATGCTTGGCTCATACATCCCCAAATGCGACACTCCACGCATTATAGTGGTCTTCAGGGACTGGGCATGCAGCATGATTGAAAGTTGAAGTAGGGCCAGCCTAGGCTAGTCTTTTCACAACATCGTCATCCATACGTAACTGCGCGTCGGCTGCTGTGACTCGACATGGAAGAAGTCACAAGCTGTCCACCCGTCCGGTCACTTTTCAGGTGCTCGGAGGTCTCACCGGTGACGGCGTTCCTGTGCTAAGAACATGCGCAGACCTGCGCTCCTGAAGTCGCCGTACTTGGAAGGGTCGTGAACGGTAGATCCTGAAGGGCGTTGCTGATCATCATACGCCGAGCTTTACTGACTCCGAGGGCTCGGTGATGGCGGTCTCAAAGAATTTGGCGTTCTGGGAGCACGAGGCTTGGTGGCACGGGATCGTGCCATCGCGCTGTTTCTGGACCCGTCATGCGCGCGTGGACCTCTTGTCTGCGCTTGGACATGCTTCGCGTGAGTATAACCAAACCTTGACCTATCCTCTTCACTGGTAAAACAGGAAGACGCAGACCATCCGCAATCGTCGGGCTCCAGTCTGACGGGCAAGTTGTGCGGGCCTGTATATGCGTAGTTGTGCCGCCGAGGAACTCTCGGGGTACGCTGACCCTACAAGCTCCGCAAACTCGCGAACTCCTTCCGATTTGCGTGGAGCTTTTAGCCAGACAACTTGCTTAGCATAAAATCTGGGGCGTCTGGATGGTCCTCGTAGGAGAGGTGCTTGGTTGGCGGAGAAACAATGCTCACGCCTGTCGCGAGCGACGCTTTCCGAACTTGACCCGCGGCGGCACAAGCGCAAGCTTCCGTCGTTGATGTTCCTCCCGTTGCGCGTCCCTCCATCGAGGGTTCGGGCTCGGGTTAATGGTGAGTCCCATGACCGGCAGTCCTCCGCCTACGCGTAGCCAACTGACCTCGGCCGACGTCTTTCCGTCCCTTCAGCCCGGATGTACGCCGGATATTCTGGGCTTTTGCGCTGGCGCTCCGGGGTACAGAGAACTTGACTTCCGCGTCCAGTAGTATAAACCGACACGGAGGTGGAGCGAACGGCCAGGATCCCCAGACCCTCTCCGCCACTGGTACAATACCCAAAATGTCCAAGTTCACCACCCTCCTGGCCTTCCTCTCCGTTGTCCCGTCTTTGGCGTTCGCCCAGGCGCCAGAGTGGGGCCAGTGCGGTGGTATTGGCTGGAGTGAGTCGTCCTCCCTGTATTATTCCTGGCGTTCAAAACTGACGGCTCGACTTGAATAACACAGCTGGTGCTACCACTTGCGTCTCTGGCACCGTTTGCACGAAGCAAAACGACTACTACTCACAATGCATGTAAGTCATCGCTTCGTAAGACAAACTAAATTGAAGCTCACCTGCATTCTTGTAGTCCTGGATCTTCTGCACCCACCACCGTTCCTACCACCGCTCCCACCACCGCTCCCACCACCCCCGTCGGCAGCCCCACGACGACCTCGAGCGGTGCTAGCCCAACGGTGTCTCCGGCAGCCGGAAACCCCTTCGTGGGCTTTGACGCAAGTGTCCAACGAGATTCCGAGCCATACAAAATCTGACCGTTCCCGCAGATCTACCTTAGCCCTTACTACGCTGCAGAGGTCGCAGCTGCCGCCGGCAACATCACAGACTCTTCTCTGCAGTCCAAGGCTGCGAGCGTTGCGAACATCCCGACGTTCACTTGGCTCGACACCGTCTCCAAGGTTCCCGACCTCGGCACGTACCTCGCGGACGCATCTTCGAAGCAGAGCAGCGGTGGCAACAAGCAGCTCGTCCAGATCGTCGTGTACGACCTCCCCGACCGCGACTGCGCCGCGAAGGCGTCCAACGGCGAGTTCAGCATCGCCGACGGCGGCCAGGAGAAGTACTTCGACTACATCGACCAGATCGTCGCTCAGGTCAAGCAGTACCCCGACGTGCGCGTCGTCGCGATCATCGAGCCCGACTCACTCGCGAACCTCGTCACGAACCTGAACGTGCAAAAGTGCGCGAACGCGGAGGCGACGTACAAGGCCTGCGTCACCTACGCTCTCCAGCAGCTCTCGTCCGTCGGCGTGTACATGTACATGGACGCCGGCCACGCTGGCTGGCTCGGATGGCCCGCCAACATCCAGCCCGCGGCCACGCTCTTCGCGAGCATGTTCCAGAGCGCAAACTCGTCTTCCTTCGTCCGCGGTCTCGCCACTAGTACGTCCCATTCCTCATTCCCCTATCTCTGACCCAGGCTTAACTCATTTTTTCTATCACAGACGTCGCGAACTACAACGCGCTCCAGGCCGCCTCGCCCGACCCGATCACGCAGGGCGACCCGAACTACGACGAGATTCACTACATCCGCGCGCTCGGGCCGATGCTCGCGTCCGCCGGCTTCCCCGCGCAGTTCGTCGTCGACCAGGGCCGCTCGGGCCAGCAAAACCTCCGGCAGCAGTGGGGCGACTGGTGCAACATCAAGGGCGCCGGGTTCGGCACGCGCCCGACGACGAGCACCCCCGACTCGCTCATCGACGCGATCGTTTGGGTCAAGCCCGGAGGAGAGTCCGACGGCACGTCCAACTCGTCCTCGCCCCGCTACGACTCGACCTGCTCGCTTTCCGACGCGGATCAGCCCGCCCCCGAGGCCGGAACGTGGTTCCAGGAGTACTTCGAGACGCTCGTCTCGAAGGCGAACCCCCCACTGTAAAATGCCTCCGCGGGGTCCGGCTGTGTCGATGGGAGTATTTGCGTATATCCACCATGTGTACTGTACCGTTCTCGTCTGCGAATACAGGGTCTCTCCGTTCCTCTCGCCTCCCTACAGTGTCTGGTGTGTTACATAGGACATCAGGGCCGCTTCACGTAAGCGATCCTGGGACTCGCGATTGTCTCGGAGTTTGTGAGGGGTCGTTGACTTCGAGTACCGTGTAAAACCTGCAGCCTTTCCTGCGTTGGCAACTACGCTTCGTCTCTCCCGGTCAGAGACGGCGAACGGATAATTCGACACAGGGTAACGAGAACTGCGGACGGACATGCAAGACGGACATTACTGGATTGCGCAGAGCACACATGCATACTGTACACAAATCATCCAGGCGAACATACAATACGATAGTTAAGCATGCGTTTGCCCACCCGGCTCATCCGATGAAGAGCCGCCGGGGAGCACACGTAAAACCTATCACACTAAACATAGCAAATAGAATTGTCCATGGCACCGTGGCGGAGCTCAGTGCTGGGACCAGTCGATGGTGTTGATATCAATCCCCTCCTGGACCATCTCCCACAGTGGGCTGTGAAGGCAGGAATGAGCATTTCGACAGGGTCGACAATCATTATGAGCGCACCTCATATCACGGAGCCTCTGAACGACAGATACGATTTTCTCAACGACGTAGTCGACCTCGGCCTCCGTGGTGAAACGACCGATGCCGAAACGCAGCGAGGAGTGGGCCATATCCTCCGCAGCGCCGAGCGCACGTAGAACGTATGACGGCTCTAATGACGCAGACGTGCACGCGCTGCCGGAAGAGAGCGCAACATCCTGAAACCGCCAGTCAGCGAATGCCGGACACGTGCATGCCATGACGTACCTTCAACGCCATCAACAAGCTCTCGCCCTCGACGTAGGCAAAGCTGAGGTTGACACAGCCAGGATAGCCGCTAACGTCGCCATTGCGGATGACATGTTCAACTCGTGCGTTGATGCCGTTGATAAGCCGGTCTGACAACTCCTTGACCCGTGCGGCGTCCCGCTAATAATACGGCGAGTGTGAGTACAGCGTCCTCGAGAAGTTATTCCGATGCAAGGCTCAGCACCCCTGCACGCAAGGTCTTCGCGGCGCTGCGGGCTCTCCGCCGAGGCGGTGGCACCACACGCCGCTCTCGTTCGAATATGGAAGTAGTTTGCGTGACGAGTATCATCAACGCGATCCGAAAAAAATGCTCTACTCACGGCCATCTCCAGCTTCGCAATCCTCGCAGCCTCACCCATGCCCACCGCGAGAGCGGTCGGCAAGGTCCCGCTACGCAGTCCACGCTCCTGTCCACCGCCACTGAGGATAGGCTCCAGCCTGACACGCGGGCGGCGACGGACGTACGCCGCGCCCACGCCTTTCGGCCCGTAGAGCTTGTGACCCGAGATGCTCATCAGGTCGACATTCCATTCGTTCACGTCGACAGGGATCTTTCCCGCTGCCTGTGCAGCATCGGTGTGGAAGTACACACCGCGGTGCTTGCGAACAAGCTCCCCAATCTCCTTGACGGGCTGTATGACGCCGGTTTCGTTGTTGACGGTCATGATGGAGACGAGAGCGGTGTCGGGGCGAATGGCGGCCTCGAGTTCGTCAAGGCGGATAATGCCGTTTTGTTGTACAGGTAGATATGTCACTTCAAAACCTTCCTCTTGCAACTTGCGGCAGGAGTCTAGGACACACTTGTGCTCCTACGCTGACAGTCAATGGGAGCGTGACGAATAGCATACACAGGACGCACTGTCTGGGTTGTGATAATATGCTTTTTCCTGTCCTTGTGGAAACGAGCTACGCCCTTGATAGCCATGTTGTTCGTCTCCGTTGCACCAGAGGTGAACACGATATCTTTGGGGTCTGCCCCGATGAGATCGGCAATATGCTGTATGTCATATGTTTACATGACGACACACTCGTCAATTGAGGAACATTCGCACCTTGCGAGCATCTTCAACTGCCTTTTCGGCCTCCCATCCATACGCATGTGTCCGGCTGTGAGGGTTTCCATATTGGTCGGTGAGATACGGCAACATCGCGTCCAAGACACGGGGGTCTACTGGCGTGGTAGCCTTGCCAAGGGTGAGCAGAGCGCACAAACTGCCAGCTCACCGCGTACTGACCTGCATATCGAGATAAATAGGGCGGGCCTTCTCAGAAAGCCCACCCTCGCGACGTGACGCCTCGAGCTTGAAGCCGAACATGTCTGTGCATATCTTCAGCATACGAACAAGCAGTGTATGCGAGGTCAACTCACCAACGCGCGGTGAGAAAGCGGTATCTTCTTGGTAGGAAGAGGGGACGTCGACCACGCTGGCGCGGTCGGCGCCGGAGGGCTGGACGAAGGTGCGACGGGCATCCCTGGTGGCGACACGAGAGACGGGGGAGCGGAGTGCAGCGCGGGAGAGGGCCCTGCCCGACCTTGTGGATAGCCTGGCGAGCATGATGGACGACGGAGAGAGGGCGCGGGAGGGCGGCGGAAGGCGGAAGGCGGGGATTATCAGATAACCCAACGGGTGACACTCGCCCAAGCTCGTTCTGACTGAGCCGCACCACTCAGCGCCCGCGCAGGCCCCTAGCGCAGCCAAGCGCCGAGCGTCGCCGATGACTTTCGCGTCCTCTCGTCCTCTCCCGTCGGCCCTGCCCCCAGCCAATCACAGCCGTCCTCCCACGCCCCTCCCTCCCGCGCACGGACCACTCCCTCGCCGTGCGTGTGCGCGTGGGGGCGACTCCGTCTCTCCCTTCTCTCCCTGTCCCCACCATGGCCCGTCGTCTCTATCTCGGCAGTGCGTCCCTTTCCCGTCCTCGCCGTCCCTCCCTCACCTCAGTTTTCCCTTGCAGAGCTCCCTCCCGACACCCGCTCTGAGGATGTCTCAAAATTTTTCGACGGCTACGGCCGTATCGTGGACTGCCGTGTAATGACAGGTACGTCCCGCGCCCATGCCAAAATTCATCTGTGAATTCACCTGCTTCCGCAAGGTTTCGGTTTCGTCGAGTTTGAAAGCTCCCGTGATGCCGAAGATGCCCTCCAACACTTCAATGGCAAGACCTTCATGGGTGCCAAGTAAGAGTCATACATGCCACCGTTGATTGTCTCTCAACATCGATTTGGCAGTATCGTTGTCGAGTTCGCCAAAGAGACTCGTCCTCGCCGCGACCCTTACGAGACCGACCGCCTTGTCCGCGCCAGGCGCCCCCCTGGCTTCCGCCTCATTGTATCCGGTATCTCCCGTGACACCAGCTGGCAGGTGCGTACGCTCCTCTCCTAGTTTTCCATTTATAGATTCGGCCTCGCAACACCCCTCGGACGACACAATCTTGGCTGCCCCTCCTTACTTCAATCGCCCTCGATTCCAACACGTGGTCCTAACTCTCTCACTCAATCAGGACCTCAAAGATTTTGGACGCGAGGCCGGTAGCGTCTCTTACGCCGACATAGATCGTGATGTCCCTGGCGAGGGGTGAGTTTCTCAATATAACCCTTGTGCCTCGTTACTCATGGCTGCCTAGTATCCTCGAATATCTATCTCGAGAGGACGCCGAACGTGCCGTCAAGGAACTCGATGGTCGTGACCTTCGTGGTCAGCCTGTCCGCGTCGCTCTCGACCGTGAGGTTAGTTGTAATTGCTCCCGTCCCGAATTCATACTAACTTTGTGTCTGCCAGCGTGGTCCTGATGACCGCCGTGAGCCTCGCCGTGACGATCGTCGCGATGATCGCTACTCTCGGGACGACCGTTACTCTCGGGATGATCGCTACCGCGATGACCGTCATAAGGAAGACCGCTACAGGGACGACCGCGGTTATCGTCGGGAACGCTCCAGATCGCCTCCTCGCCGCAATGAAGTCGATGATCGTCGCCCCAGGTCTCCGCCTCCCCGGAGGGAGGATACTGATAGAAGGCCTGCAGGGTACGATGTCCGACGGAGTGGCTTTGACGACCGGAGAGGCCCTGACCCTTACTATGACCGCCGCAGGGACGATTACGACAGGCGCAGGGACGACCGTCGACGGGACGAGAGGGACGATCGTTACGATGACAGGCCTCCGAGGCATTCCAACGGGGATAGCGGCTGGACGCGCTGAGATAAGCCGAGGTTCCGGACGAAGTCCGTTGATCGAGGTCCGCGAAATGGTCCAAATGGTTTCCGAATGGCGTCGTGGACATCCCATCCCTCCTTCTCGAATCGCGTTGAATAGGTTTCTGCTGTATGGAAAAGGAGTCGTGTATTCCGAGCCCGAAGGATTCTCTCCCCAGCCTTGTATCCTCAACACGGTGGCGCCCCTGGTCTCCTGAGGAGCTCCGCCCGGTCTGCTGGACGGCCCACACGCAAGGGTTAGGGTGGCCGGTTAGCGTCAAGACCTTCCGGACGCGGTATGTCACGATTTAGTGTGTTGGCCCTCCTTGGATATCGGACTCCCGTCCCGGTTACCGTATTATTTCGCGTTGGACAGAGGGCAACATACACGTTTTGGGCCACCATGGACTTCTTGGCGTTCGACTTTGAGACGTCTCGTACGGGGCAAGACCTTCTGTGGACGTTTGTGGGCGTACGATGTCCTTCTCGTGCGAATAGGTGGCCTCGTTTCTCGTCCGGCGGTTGCAGGCTCCGTGGTTCTAAGGCTCTCCGTCCAAGGTCACGACACCGTATCAAGGCGCTCGTGCCCAAATCACCGTGGTAAGTCCACTCGTTGCTATCTTTCACGATCTAGCATCC
This sequence comes from Grammothele lineata, assembly GCA_002150815.3. Taxonomy (NCBI): domain Eukaryota; kingdom Fungi; phylum Basidiomycota; class Agaricomycetes; order Polyporales; family Polyporaceae; genus Grammothele; species Grammothele lineata. The sequence continues at coordinate 23,755 of NDFF03000402.1, forward strand.
CCTGTATCGTTGTTGCCTCGCTTCGGAGAACGTCATGTATAGTACAAGCACAACATTGTCGTATGGACTGCGAGATCAATACAACTTCTATTCGTCTACTAGTACAAACCGCGTGCCCTCCTCTATTCCCCAGTATGCAAGGTCCCGCGCCGCGTGCTCCTCATCGAGCTCGACAAAGTGCCCGTCGTGGAGGACCATCCAGACTCGCGCGCCCGCCTGTCGTACGCGTGGCACCTTGCATGCCTTGAGCAGCTTCGCGCGCAGCGTGCGCACGCTCATCGTCGACAGCGCCCGAAGCGGCGCCTGGGCCTTGGCAGAGCGCAAGAAGGCCTCGAGTGCGTCGCCCGGCAGGAGAGAGGTGGGCGGTGCGGCCGCGGTGTGATAAATCCGGAGGCCTGGGACCACAACCGGGTGTTCGCGTCAGCGGGCACGGACGAGGACGAAGACGCGGGCGAGAGCGAGAGCCACGACGGCGGAGAGGGCGTTGTTGAGTGCTAACAGCTCGGAGCCGTCGGTGGGGCAAACCCCGGGGCGAACAGGGAGTTTCGGCGGGCGACGCCGCGGCCAACTCCGAGTTGCGGCGGGGAGAGGGGCGCAGGTGTCCGAAGGGCATGACGTGCGTACCTATCAGGCGGCTGCTGAGCGTGTCCTGCGTGGCTCTGGACGCCGCCGGCGCGTCTGCGACTCCGTGTTCTGTGCAGATGGCAGTATGGCGAAACGGGATACGAGGTGTCACGTATGCCGGCGTGCGCGGTGATAGGCAGTGGGGTGAAGGAGAGAGGAGATGCGCGCGAAAGTACAAGGGAGGAGATTGCGGGATTACGGGGGCGCGGTGTTACAGAGTACCAGAGGGCGTCAGATGGATTCAGCACAGTACCAAGGGGTGTAGGCGGTGGGCGGGTTCGGGGAGCGGAGACAATCCGCAATGTAAAGCACCGGGAACAACGCCGGGGCGAAAAGGACCAGATTGCCATCGGCGTCAGCGCTTGGCAGTGGGGGGAAGGCGGCGCAGTGGACGGAATGCACGCACCGGTACTTAGACGCTCCCATTGCGGATGTGCAGTACGTTTGTCCAAATCCGAGGCGAACGTCTCCTTGTTGATGTGTGAGAGGTACAGCAGTTCGCTGTCTGTGCGCTCGCGAACGGATATCTGCGAGAATGAGCGTGAGATGCCGGTTCCAGAAGCGCAGACGATCCTTTAGAAACAAGGGCGAGAACGTATATGTTCTTCTTGTTAATGTCACGCCCGGGCGCAAACCACTCCAGGGCGGGACATTTACTACATGTTCGCAGTGGGCGCATGGCGTACCTGTGCTCCGTCGAGGAACTTGAGCGACGGCATCTTTGCAATTATCCACGCGCGCGCATACGCCGCGTGAGCGGGATCTGATCCATCCCGTCAATATTGAGAACAGTAACAGTATATTGCAAGCGGGATCACACGTGAGTCACCATGCACCACACAGAAACGGCAGGGGTGGGGGGAAGGATCGAAGTCGGTGAGAAGGCAATCTGAGACGATCTGTAGGTGACGGCGGTACAAGGGAATATCGTCCCACGGGATAGAGTAGCTAAAGGACCCATAAGATCTTGACTTAGGCTCACTCACCATCAACGAGGGGATTGCCAGCGAACGTCAGAGACTCCAATTGCGGGGCCCAGCATTGCAGAGAATCAACATCGGCCCACGCAGATAAGCGGTTGAAGGCGAGAGCGAGATGCTTGAGCGTGAGGAAGGGAGACGAAGTTGCGGGTCGCTCCAAAGCGGAGTCATGAGGCGGGGTGATTCGAGCCACACGGTTTGACGTGAGAACGAGGCGTTGCAATCTGGACAACATTTTCAGTAAACATAGAGGACATCGGAGGACGCCGTGAAGCATCGGGATACGGACGCAGAAAGATTGCTCATGCCAGAGCGAAGGTCGACGAAGCTTTCCAGTTCATTCTCGTCAAAATTCAAGCTTCTCAAGGTCGTATTCGATGGCCACGGCTTCTCCGGTACAGCTGTAATCAGAGCATGGAGACGATTGCATCCCAATTCCACAGATCTCACGGAAGGCAGACTAGGAAGGAGGCTCTGAAATTCGTGCCAAGTGAACAGCGTAGCGCTGAGTTGAAGTTCTTCTAACCGATTGAAAGCAGTTGACTCGGTCCATAGGTTCTGAACGGGCTGGAGACGATTGTGACTGTGATAGAGATCGGCCATGAGTTTTTCGGATAGCGAAAACGGACCGACTTGAGAGATAAGGTGCGGAGATCCCGGAGCTCAATCGAGATATCGGCGACGGTCCTCCAACTCGAAAGCAAAGTCTTGGACAGGTCGAGTCCACGGACGCCTATACAGAAAACCGAGTCATTAGTTTTCCTTGTCAGCCGCTCCAGAGGCTATTCCTCAGGAGATGCGGTAGACTCGGGATGCAATGTATCACGACCATGATAAGCATCGTCACGGAGCGGCGAGCACGACGTTTCATGTCAGGCCTGGGCCTCGACTTAACCACAGCGATACCTAGGTCACGTAAGCACCCCATTCAAGACTCTACGGCACACGTAAAGTAGCGTTTAGCGTAAATTGATAGTGCGCACACGAACCAGACTGACACTGATGGGGCTGTGAAGGCGCCCTGAGAGTGCACCGGAAGGGTCAACGTGTTCCGCATAACGATCACCATAAAGACCGGAGGGAAGAGTGTGCCGGCATAAACGGAAGGTCTGGCGGTGCTTGCCGTAGACACCACCATCGACGATAGTGGTAGCGATCCAGTGCATATCCGCGGCCACTCACCAGGACAGGTCCGTGCAATCTCGCCTGGAGGATCTGCTTTGGAAACAAGTTCATTGTCGAGACTGACCTCCCGGAGACGCTCTAGGCGTGATAGTTTGCTTCGAATTTTGTCAAGGCCTACCGCCTCAACCTCTATGGCGCCGCCGGAGGAGCCGAGGACTACTTTCTCGAGAGAGGCGGTGCCATGAGGGACTTCGATGTACTTTGCAGTGAGGGCAGATAGAAAGGAGACGCCGTAGGAAATGGCTGCGGTAGGACGGATGAAGGAGCCGCTGTTGGGGATGCTGTGTGTGTAGAGTGAGGGTGGACGGCCTGAACGCGGCTGAAACATGCACTCTCACAGACAAGCAAAGTAGCGCTTTCCATCCTTGACGCCATCATGCTTGCCGCGGCTGGGGTCGTCCCACTCGACGCCGAGCCAGAGACCCTGGGTGCCGTCGACAGGGCCGACAAATCTGACCGTTCCCGAAAAGCCGGAGTGGCTCAGGCGGGTGCCTATGGATGGTAGTCTCGACTCGGCGGCCATCGGGGTGTGTGTATGAGGACGTCTGTGTGCGCAATCTTCAGGGTCGACGGGATGAACAGATACGAAGGTAAAAACCGATTGATGGTTAGAAGCAAGGGGTGTTAGACGTCGGAACATGCGAGTGAGCTCACCCTGCCTGCGGCGCCCTCTGCGGACTCGCATCTCGGAGCGCACGAGATTGGTCGCGGCAAGCCCCGGCCCGGCTAGCGCGTCGCCTGGCGCGTCGCAGCGCGTTCGCACCTGCTCCGAGGCTGCTCGCACGCGCCGTCACCGCTCAGCGTCACCTGTTGCCTCCGTGCTCGGCCCTCCGCACACAGCGCCCGCCCTCCCGCCTCGATTCCGCTCCTCCTCCCGGCCAGTACCCGATCTCCATGTACGCGCGCACTCTCCTCTCCCGGAGAATGTCTCGTCCCTCTGCAGCCGCAGCCCAGCGTACAGCAGCCATCGGCCGCCACCTCATGTCCACCTCTGCCTCATCTCACAAGCCTCGCGTCGACCCTCCCGACGAGTCGCCGGTCCTCTTTGAGTCCAGCGGCGCCGTTCGGACATATGTCCTCAACCGGCCACAGAAGCTGAACGCCCTCAACGAGCCTATGCTCAACATCCTTCGCCCACAAATCGAGGTGGGTTGGTTCTAGCTACAAATGTCTGCGGTGCGCCTGAACCGGCAATATCAGGAATGGGCCCGGGGTGACCTGGCCAAGGTCATTGTTGGACGTGGTGTCGGACGTGGGTTCTGCGCAGGCGGGGATGTGGAGAGTGAGTGGACTTCTATCTACTCCCTACATCCGGCCACTCAACAATCCTCCAGGCGTCGTCAATGATGCGAGCGACCCGGGCAGGCGCCCCAGAGCGATTGATTTTTTCCACCGAGAGTCAGTGTAATCGCTCGAGTGTCCAGACTTTGACTCATTCCGGAGCCAGGTTCGAGATGGATTACATTCTCGCCGCTTTGCCGAAGCCATATGTCGCCGTAATGGACGGCATCACCAGTGCGTATCATGAGTACTGGCACACACAATGACACACGCTCATAGTTGTTCGTGGACAGTGGGCGGAGGTGTGGGCTTGTCAGTCAATGCACAGTTCAGGATTGCGACCGAGAAGACGATGTTTGCGATGCCCGAAACAAAGATCGGTTATTGCCCCGACGTCGGAGCTAGCTACTTCCTCGCCAAAGTCGACGGCGAGATTGGAACGTACCTTGCTTTGACGGGTGACATCATAACCGGGCGCGCGGTGTTGTATGCCACCTTCTATCCTCCGACGGCGAGGCGGCTCACGTACTCTTGCAGTGACCATGGTTTTGCGACCCACTACATCCCATCGAAGCGCATTCCCGCGTTACTCGAGCAGCTCGCAGCGCTAGAAGACCCGACATACACCCAGATCAACGACCTTCTGGAACAGGCGCGATCCGACGAGGAGCCGGGGGACACTTCGTCCTCCATTGTGGGCGCGAAGCGCGAGGCTGTCGACTTCGCCTTCCGGCACAACACGGTGGAACAGATTATTGCTGACCTCAAGGGGCTGTCGGAGAGCCACAAGGACAACGGGATCCGCCAGTGGGCTGCCAAGACGTTGGAGACACTCGAAATGCGTAGTCCGACCAGTCTGAAGGTTGCACTCACTGCGATCCGGAGGGGAAAGCAAATGACACTTCTCGAGGCGCTTCAGATGGAAATGAACATTGCGACCGCCTACTGTGTGAGTAGTTTTTTCGCCGCTGACATTTATGGACGTTCAAACCTAACGTGTTACCATAGAGTGAAGCAAGTCCCGACTTCAAGACTGGCGTGACAGCTGTACTTGTTGACAAGATCAAGACGCGCCCCGCCTGGTCACCAGAGCGGCTCGAGCAGGTCAAGGATTCCGAAATTCTGGACACGTTCTTCTCGAAATTCTCGCCCGAGAAGGAGACGGCACCCAAACTTGCGCCCCCTTCTTACCTTCCCCGCGCGACGGAGCTTGCGGACCCTATGCGGTTCGCGCTCCCCACCGAAGCTGAGATCCGTGCCATGGTGGACGGGAGCCACCGTGACAGCGGCGCGACTACGATTACCCGCGACGAGCTTCTAGCCAAATTTCAGCGAATGCGGAAGGGCAAGGCCGGTGTGCGCGAGAAAATTTTGGAGGTCATGCAACGGAAGTGCGCGGAGGAGGATGACAAGCACACCGACAAAAAGTGGTTGCAGTGGAAAGCCTGAGGCCTTTGACTCCGCGCTTTGCTGTAGCTTTGTGATGTTCCTTACTATTTTACTCGTCGCTAGTCTCACTGCTCAGACATTTAGACCTCGCATGCACCTTGACTACATGCTATAGCTGACTTCGACGCAAGTGTGCCCTTTTATTTGTCTCACCTGACGAATACGGCCCAAGAACACTGCGGGCCGACCTCACCCTTGTAAGGATCCTTCACAATCACTTAATAATATAGCCTCCTAGAATCTGAACACAGAACACGAATATGCGTTGCCATCCCAATCAGGGAGGATATTGGTCCCAAATACTACGATTCATGGCATCCTACCCATGTTTCACACCGGGGATGCCTGTGGTTCTGCATGACGACATGATACCAAACTAAGTAACCATTGTATTCGAAGAGCAGCCCTTACCGCTCCGGAGGTTTGCTCTGGCCGAGTTGCGCAGCAGTTGCTTCTGCGTTTAAAAGTTATGCGCGTTCTCACGGGGTATTCGAGCAATACACGTACGCACACTGCTCGCAGGCTTCGAGATGCGAACATAACGGGAGGGGAGCGTAGCGCGGATATCAGATTTCATCGCACCGCCGGGTGCTATGATGTCGACTTAACCGTGACCGTAATGTTGCGCGTGGTATGATGACGTCGCAGCTTACAGCAGTGCCATGGACATGAAGATTAATATTTGGAACATAAAGGCGCGTCAGACACAGGGACGGCAAACGCCAGGGTGCCCGTGTACGTGGTTGGGAAGGTGGCGTCGCCGAGCGCGCGGCGCGCTCATCGCGATTAAGGTCAAATAGCATTGCCCAGTGTTCTGGCTCGGGATCTGTGCGCAGCGATATCGATACTCTGGCTACAGAGATGCATCTTCATCTGCGTGGCTAGTACCAATTCGGCCCCGCGCGCTCTCCCTTTCTGACCTTCGAGCTCGTCTCCCGTACTCCGGTACACGCGCACCGACAGGATGCGGACCGGCGGCGTAACCGTATGTCCGTCTGTTCGCTTGCCGACGAGCCCGGTCAAGACTTGCTCTCGAACACCGCACTCACGCGGAGAGGATCTGTCGTGTGGCTGTAGAACAAACGTGACCTCGAATTCATCCACATGATGCCGCTCTGTGGGTGTCTTGCCTATTCCGAGCGCCCCTTCTCCCCCATCCCGCGCTCCGCACTCTGGCATTTTGCTGACGCTACTAGTTCTTCGGAGCTCGACGTGCGTCCGACTCGGCATTGCCACTGCCGTCGGGCCTCAGCTGGGCTCAGTGGATCTTCCGAGGTGACTCGGCAGCCTAGGTCGTGCCCCGGGCGTAACACCGCCGTAGGCCGCGACAGTCGGGGGTAGTCGTGGGAGTGTGAGCATAGGCACTGGCCGGCGACACTAGTCGTGGTATGATGCAAGTATACGCTATGCCTGCCTCGGCGAGGGGGCCGTTGCTGTAGACGCGGGGCTGGGGGTTGTGCAGCGCAGTCTGAGTTGTTTGTGGCCGAACTGGGCGAGCCGGGATTTGGCCGCTTAGCGCGCGGATATGGTGGCGACGCACTGGGGTGGGGGGTCAACCACGCAGACTAGCGCATGCGCCAGCGGCGTCGTGACATATTCGGTTTCATTAGTATACCTGGACAGCAGTGGTTGAGCCTGACCAGAACCCAGCATCGTCGGGTGGCATCGTCGGCGGTCTATGGAAATACCGGGAGGCGTAGATCATTGCCAGCCGGGAAGCCTAAATGAATTCGTTGGTTTGAAGTCACAAACGAAAGGGCAAAAGCACACATTTGGGATTCCGACATTGTGGCTGGGCAGAACGGTTTCGTGATATTCACACAACAGCGGGTTTGGCGGCTGTAGTAAGAGTGACTCCTGCCAATAGATGGCAACAAACGCAAAATCACCACAACAGACAAAGGCCGTACGTTCCGCTTGCAAACGGGAGATTCTGGAGTTGTGACGCGATGGAAAACCCGCTGGGCGGTATGGCCGCCCGTCAGTAAAGCGCGGGGAGAGTGCGTTGTATCTAGCGTTTGGAGCCTTGGGTGCACATATATATGGGTGTGTCGTATGTCAGAGAGACGACACTCAGCCTATACACACACGCACCTCTCACACAGGCTCTCCTGCCTTTCACTACTGTCAACCAACACCCCCTCATCTACAGCTACAGAGACGACCATGAGCCACATCCTGTCTCCCGTGCACATGATGGGTCGCCTCATCGACAGCGTTGATCTGTCCGCTTACCGCCTGGCGCGGACGGAAACCTCGTCCCAGAACCCCCAAGCCTTCAGCAGCAGACTCTTTGATGTCGACCCCGATATGGGTTTCTTCCCCACCCAGCCGTACCGCCGGTTAGGCGGAGACTTCGTGCTATGGGAGCGGGAATTGGTCGCAGCCAGAAGCGTACTGAAGCTTGGAGAAGACCACGGCACCGAGGCGATGGCTAAATGCGCCAAAGGCGAGCAATGGAGGCAGGGGTTACGATCGGTGAGCATTGCCTTTGTGCCGGAATTCGCCTTGTTCACTGCGTGCACTTTCAGTGGCCAATCCTCGACGTCGAGCAGCTAGGAAACAGTGTCCGCGTTCTGAGGCGCGCCCACTATGTACTCACCTGCCTCCTCCACCTCTACGTCCATTCTCTCCCCCCCTACCAGAAGCAAGGCCAAGTGGTCATACCCAAATCTCTTGCAGTCCCGCTCGTGGAAGTCTCCCGAAAAATCGATCTCCCACCCGTCTTGACCTTCGCGGACATCGTCCTCTGGAACTGGGAACCTCTCGACCCCAATCAGCCGTCCACCTTGGAGAACATGCGATATGTCAACCTGTTCTCCGGCACCGAGACGGAGCAAAACTTCTACCTCCTTTCAGCCGCGGCCGAGTTGAAAGGCGTGGAGATGCTTCGCCTCATTGAGCGGGTGTTGAACATGCCGTGCCACACGGACCGAAGTGCTATTGCATCCTTGGAGCGGGAGTTTAAGCAACTCGTCAAAATCATCGACGAGATTGCTGCAATCCTTGGCGCTGCAAGCAAGACGGTAGAGCCGCACCCCTTCTACTGGCTCGTACGTCCGTGGTGGAACGGTTCCGACTCTACCGCACCGTGGGTGTTCGAGGGTGTCCCGTCCAACATGACCTTTGACCTGGGGGGCGCGTCGGCGGGCCAGAGCTCGGTCATGCATGCCCTCGACGCTTTCCTTGACGTCGACCATGCTCTGAAGCAGTCGCGCCTTCCGGCCCCATCGGCTGCGAATCGCCGGACTGCTGCGTCGGGCTTCATGGAGAAGATGCGTCGCTACATGCCCGCTGAGCACCGTGCGTATCTTGCGCATGTGCAGAAACAAAATGTGCGGGAGATCGTCATGAGAACGCCGGCGCTGAAGGATTCGTATAACGCAGCGGTAGAGGCCTTGCGCAAATTCCGGAACACGCACATCCAGATCGGAACTCTTTTCATCATTAGCCAGGCGAGGTCGGCGCCCCCTGCCTCCATGGGTCCGCCCCAGCCGAGCGAACAGGCGAAGGAGGGCCACGCGAAGGGGACGGGAGGAAACCCAGTGGCGGAGTTGCTGAAGGCCGGACGTGATGCGACTGAACGCACGTTACTCTAGAATCCACTATAGATTGTCTCGTTTTCTGGACTGGTGATCATAGATTAGTAGCGGTTACTTACACCACCGCTCCTTGGTGCTTACTACAGTAGTATACAAATACTTAATTTTCTTGCTCCTTCATATCTATGATAGAGTCGCTGCATATGTTGCTATTATTCGGTAGTCGAAGGTGCAGAATAGAGTGGATGCGTACTGGCCTAACGGTCCAAATGCCTGCGAGACCTGGGAGCTTGGGACGGGAGGCCGAACACAGAGGGGAGAAGATAGGAAGAGTGTTGTCGTGGCCGATGAGAAAGATGGCTCATCGCTACGCACGATCGCTGGCAGGGTCACCACGAGGGCGATGGCATGCATGCGGCGAGGGGTTTACTTGAGTTGCCGAAGTGGGAGCGCGTGATGCGTGCGGTAGGGACCCCGGACGACGACCCACAATGGGAAGGACACTTACATAAGAAACGCGTCCACATAAGCAGACGCGCCCCTAACGAAACGCGACGCGACTCCCTTTCTGACCACCATGTCTGGCCTCCCTCAGCTTACAGGCGGCGTCTGCGCCGAGCTCAATAACCCCGCTAATGAGAACACAGGTCTCTTCGACTCTCAGCCCACTTTGCAGCTCCTCTCTTTCAAGAAGGTTGCCCCTACTGGCGGCCCCGGCGGTTCGGTCGACCGCTACCGCGTGATAGTTTCCGATGGGCAAAACTTCCTTCAGTCGATGTTGGCAACGCAGCTCAACTTTCTTGTTGAGGAGGACATGGTCGCCAAGGGTGCCATTGCGGTTATTGAGAAGTTTACCGTAAACTTCATTCAAGGCAGGCGGTGAGTCGACTTCGACGCGTTTAGGTCGCCCTAATGGTTCTCACTCCGTTGCCTCCCCAGTCTCTTGATCCTACTAGCTGTCAAAGTGCTCGTGAAGGCTGCCGAAAAGATCGGATCTCCGTGTGCTCTCAATCCCCCTGGCTCAGACGACGCGGGGACACCTGCTGCGGCAACACCTACTGCTGCGACAACACCTATTGCTGTAGCTACCTCTTCCTCCTCTTCCTCCGCTCCACCCGTCGCTGCCAGCAGCGCTGCCCGAACGTCTAAGCCGCAAACTCAAGCCGGTCGTGGTGGCCGATCATCGACCATATATCCCATCGAGAGCTTGAGTCCTTACCAGAATCATTGGACGATCAAAGCTCGTGTTACTAACAAATCGGATGTCCGCACGTGGTCGAACCAGCGGGGAGAAGGCAAGCTCTTCAACGTCACTCTCATGGACGACAGTGGAGAAATCAGGGCAACTGCTTTCAATGGCGCCGTCGACGAGTTCTATGACCGCCTCGAAGAAGGCAAAGTGTATCTGATCTCGCAAGCGAAGGTCAATCTGGCGAAGAAGAAGTTCAATAACGTGAACAATGAGTACGAGTTGGCTCTCGAGAACAAGACTGTGATTGAAGAGGTGTGTATCTTGACACGCCCTTCTCCATCCAACTGACGTCCATGTAGTGTCTCGATGCTGCTGATGTGCCTACGGTCAAGTTCAACTTCGTGAGCATCGAGAAGCTGCAAGAAGTGGCGAAAGATGCCACATGCGGTACGCTCTACATTTGTAGCTGCCATGATCATTGCTTATACGTGGATTGCCCTTGCACATGTAGACATCATCGGTGTTGTGAAGGAAGTTGGTGAACTATCCTCTATTACCTCGAAGGCTACAGGCAAGATCGTATGTGTTTATATCGTCTTGGTAGACTTCGTTGCACTTACCTGTAGGTTTGAAGATCCCGAAGAGAGAGCTAACGATTGTCGATCGCTCAGGCTTCTCTGTCCGGCTGACGCTGTGGGGGAAGCAGGCCGAACAGTACGATATTGTGGACCAGCCCGTCATCGCCTTCAAAGGCGTCAAGGTTGGCGACTTCCAAGGTGCGTGGCCGTTCCCGCCCGTCGAGTGATTCGATTACGAACAAAGACATAGGTCGCTCGTTGTCGATGGTGTCTTCTAGTACAATGGTTGTCAATCCTGACATCCCCGAGTCGCATTCCCTGCGGGGCTGGTTTGACGCTACAGGTTCCGATCAGACTTTCCAAGCACACACAAACTCGACGATGAGTGGAGGTGGCGTCACGTTCGATCGTGCGGAAATTCGCAACATCAATGAAGTCAAGTCGTCCGAGTTAGGCATGTCTGACAAGGCGGATTACTTCTCCGCACGCGCCACGGTTTCCCACATCAAGTCAGAGAATATCTCTTACCCCGCATGCCCGACGCAAGGATGTGGTAAGAAAGTCATCCAGTTGGGAGATGTGTGGAGGTGCGAGAAGTGTGACAAATCGTACCCCAAGCCGGAGCATCGGTATGTACAACATTGGCGTTCGCGAACGGTAGCGCCCGACTAATAATTGTATCGTAGGTATATGATCTCTATGGCAGTCACAGACTATTCCGGCCAAGCATGGTTCCAGGGCTTCAACGATGTTGGGCAAGCGGTGCTCGGAATGACGGCTGATGAATTGGTGGAAATCAAGGTGAGTTTACCAGAGCTCGATAATTCCCGCGAGTGCTCACTGTCTCGTAGGATCGCGATGACCAGGAATACAACCAAGTGCTCGAAAAGGCCGTCGGGACGACTTTCAACTTTGCTTGTAGGGCACGTCAAGATACCTACAATGTACGTTGTCCATGCTGTCGAGCTAAACTCGCCCTGATCACGAACGCCCGTTACACAGGACCAGACCCGTGTGCGGTACGGTATCTCCCGTATTCTGCCCCTGGACTACCGTGAAGAAGCCAAGTATCTGGCTAACCTCTTGCTCACGAGCGAATGGGCGCGGTAATCGATGTTGTCTGCTCGGTCGTCTACTGTTTCGCGACATATTGCTCTGATCTGTTTATCTCGAATTCTGTTGTTTGGTCCGTCCTCATGTATTATTTCCTCATAGCCACTCGAATAGGAAGTCATCCTTCGGCCGTCTATTCGACATTCGACAGTGTGCATGGTGTGAACGGTGAGGGAGAACATCCGTTGGTATGGATTAACAGAGAAGATGACAACGTAGACATGACAGACCCAGACATCGTAAGAATCTTTATTAAGCTTTATTCCGTGTTCCCGTATTAGGGTATCGTACTTGTACGCGTAGAGAAGCAGCTAGGATATAACAAAGCAATAATTTCATACAGAACATGAGCGAGCGTGAGCGCATAAACAGTATATTTACGAGTGTCGTTGAGTACGAGTGTGAGTAACGAATCTGGTGATCATCAGGTTTATCACGGTGGCGGCAACGGGTAGTGTATAACTCTCCGAAACAGCTGGTAGACGGCATCAAGTGAGGTCAGCACCGTGTGCAGTGTCGCGTTCGCGACCTCAGGCAGCCTGATCTCAGGAATGGTTGGCATCTCGAGATGGAGCGACCAGAGGGCTGAGAACGACTGGAGCGTTGCGAGGGCGTTGCCCGCGTCCGGTGCACCTAACGGGACTGGGGTGATAGTCGGAAGAGGTCGCGTGCCGTCGGCGTAGGCAGGAGACGACGGGGGTATCGCTGTCTCATCAGCTGATACGACGGGAGAAGCACGGACTTGGTCAGCGCCTTGGTGTTGTGGTTGATGCTGGCGGTGAATATCGGGAAAGTGCCAGCCGGCGTTGCTCGCGGTCTGTGACGATCCGGAAGTCGCTGTGGTCGTGATTGTGATTGTGTACGCAGGTGGTTGGAAGGATCCGGGAGTCGCGTCTGTGGAGATCGCCTCCACAGATTGGAGGGCCGCAGTCAACTGGACCTGCGTTTGTCGCAGACTGATGCAAAGGATGACACAGGTGACTCCGAGCAGGACCGTTAGGATCTGTGACCAATTCCAAGCGGGAGACTTCTTGGTTGGGTTCGGGGCCGGTTGATCTGGCTTGAATGCGAGAAGCAATCGTGGATAGAAATAATCATCCATCGAATAGTGGACGAACTTCCGCCCCTGGATTGATATTTGCTCGTGTGAGAGATTGGTTTCAGATGAAACGATGTCAAAACCTAAACGGAGTTCAATCATCGAAGTCGAAGAGCGAAGGTTTGTGTGACGTACCTGTTTGCACAGGCACATTAACCTCCAGCTCACCAACCGGCAACGAGAAGCTGGGTAGGAGAGCGCTCAAAATCACGGACGTTGACGTCGATGGTGCGACTCTCGTCTTCTCAGCTGCGCCTGGCTCGTCGCTGTTCACGAGGTATAGAACGTCCATCTTCCCGCCTCCAGCGTCTGCAACATGGATTTTGACCCAAGTTATCCACTCCTTCGCGCTGGCTTCACCAAATGGAACTGCACGATCTGATTTGGCTTCGGGCTTGACTACCGTCTTCATCACGACGCGTACAGGAACCCCTTCGATACTGGCAATGGGGACATCGACCTTGGGCTGCTCGATCGGTGCGGTATCTCCCTCCGGACGAGGCAGTGCCAAACCGAATTCGAGCCATTCGAGATCCTCATCTGAAGGCGCAGGGAGGCTGAGGCGAACGGCATACTTCGGCGATGCCGACGAGCCCGCCGATAACAGGGGCGTGATGGTTGCGCGAACGTAGGGGATCATGAGTGGACCGTCGCGTCGCACAGGAGTACGGAGGGTGGAAGTGAAGAGCGATTGCCGCAGGACCGAGGGAGATACATCTCGGTGTGACACTCCGTTGGGAGTCCGCGGGCGACTGCGCGATACTCTCGAGGTAGATAGCCCGTTTTCTCTGCCGCGCGCCTCAGGCGAAGGGGACCGCCTCAACGAGCGCAGACAGATGCGGGCGCCGTCAGTGCCGCACTTGACATGGCCACCTCTCTGTAGCACAGTCTTCCGCGTCTGCGCGTCCCGCACATCTCCGACCGACTTGTATACGTCGAGCGTTGTGTCCTGTGCATCGTTCCGTATGGTGCATGATATGTGTTCGCGCTCGCAATCCCTGACACGAAACCGAGGTAAGACGAGCACTTCTGGGTCGATTTCGTCATCGGTGCCAGGTCTAGACGCGTTCGGTGAGGAGGTATATTTCCGGGAACTGCTCGCCAACACGGGCTTGTGCGGGGTGACTAGAACAGTGCCTGAAACACGGAACTTGAAATCATTCTTCGACGACGGAACAAGGTCGTTCATGTTGAGGTGAATCGTGATAGGGACCTTGGGAGAACGGGCTTCATAATCTTCGTCATAGTCAGTGTCTATGTCTGTATAGGGGCCATTGATAGAAGACGCCCTACTTCTCCGCTCATGCTCCGGGCTAGACGGGAGGGGCAGAGACGCTAAGGAGGACATTGGCGTAGACGCGGGTGAGTTCTCGAAAGAATAGTCGGGGACGCTCTGCACAGGTAAGGGTGCGCGAAGTAGCGAAGATGTTGAGGACGACGAGTCGTGTCGAGCAGGCGGTAGACCATTGACAACTCCGCGTGCATCTGGAGAGGAGGGTAGGACATATATTGATGGTTGGTCTGCAGACGACTGTCGGGATAAGGAAGGAGGAGGCGGGCCGATTGCGTAACCCGTGAAGCCTGTCTCGCCGCCTATTAACCACTTGGAATCCATGCCTGGAACCCACGATACATCGCAATCCCCAGCGTCCAGTACCACATCCATCCCAAGCAAAGTCGCGACTCCTGGGAACCAGACGTTTTTGCAGGTGGCTTCATACTGCACATGCACCACCACACCCTCCGAGGTAATGCGGTCCCTGCCTCGACTTGTTCCGAGCACAGTACAATTCATGTCCCCTTTCGCTTCCTTGATACCGACTCGGCGGCGGCCATCTGATGTCTGGGGAAGCTGTGACGCCCTGAGAGGCCGGGCCCACCGGATTCGTATCCGGTCCGTGCTCGGAAACGAGCCTTGAATTCCACAGCCATCCGCGAAACCCGCTGAAGTAGATGCGTCACTAGATTCGTCATCCGCAAAATTGTTGTACGAATGAGTACGAGAGAGTCGATTCGACGCGCTGCGGGTAACGTGCGGGTCCGAGGTGAGGTCCCAGGAGCTGGCATCTTCATCGGCGGAAGACAGGGATGCTAGAGAAGATGATGCCTTCGGTGTTTGCGGAGGGAATATCTTCAACTTGATATGGTTTGACAGGCAGCGCGGCACCGGGAGGGAAAGCTTTCGCCGTATATCAATACACGTTCAAATATCGTATGTACAGTGGTGCTCACTAGGTACGGAGCATGGGGTGGTTGGGACATGAAGGGTACCCAAATGTCAATAGCAGCCATGAACTGCTGTATTGTCAACGGCCGCCTGTTTCGACTGCCAGAGTCTTTTCGAGGGAACTCCTTGGGGAGGATGTAGGATACATGGTAGGAGCTCACGAGTATTTGTCCCGTGTACCTGTCATCAAGAGGGGGTAGCGACTCCGAGGAAGAGCTGGCGGCTGAGGGCACATATGACTGAGGAGAGCGTGCCGGAAGGCTCAGCGCGCGAGCAGCCTTGTGGAGAAGAGGCGATGTCGTGGAGGAGAAGTTGTACGGCGTGGAGTTGGCATCCAACGGGTGCACTTGTGAGTCCATGATCTTGAGGTTGCCCTCTGTAAACCGTCAGCCCGAGTATAAGACTCTTCGCAACCACAAGGGTCAACTCACCAGGAAAGAGCGGCAACGCAGACCCCGGTGTTACGCTGTCCAACGGAAGTGATATCTGCGAGCGGAACGGGGTCAACATACGCGTACTTCGCGTTCAAGGAGCCGTGAAGACGAATAGAGAACTTACTCTCATGTACATTTTGATCGCCGCACCATTCGCACCACGTTCAGCGGACCCTTCTATCACGACGCGCGAGACAATGTTGAGCTTCTGTGTGCCGATCGCAGTAGCATGAGAAACTGAGTATGTCGGGGTGGACAGAGGGGGGCTGCCAGAGAGTGACTGGCGACTGTGACGCGACGCAGAAGGCATAGTGGAGAATGGACGCGTCTCAGCGCGAATGTTCGTGTCTTCTCGTGTGGGGAATACGCCAGTAGTGATACAGAAAGCTGAAGAGAGGAGGGGAGAGCGCGCGAGGCGCGAGACGCGGTGGTGGCAAGAACCTGCAGGTCGCTCAGACTCGGTTACGTGGGGTCGGGTCCGTTGCCAGCCTATCGCCGAAAGCGGTTCTTTTGGGCGCTTGTCCCAATTGTCTTTCTCTTTTATTCGCCTACAAGCATGTCAACGGTCAACATTTCACTGCTGATGCAGAACGTCTGAAGCACAGCTCTCTACTTGTCAACAGAATACAGGCGATGTACTAGTGCTCTGTAATCAAAACTTCGAAGTCGGGAAGTCTCCCCATTCCACTATCGGCCGCGGCCGCTCGTTGACGGGTAGAGATGCGCGGAAAGCCTTTGCGTCGGTGACTATGACGGCCTTCTCCAGAACAGCCGCTTGCTCAGCACTGTCGTCCACAGCAGGATACTGCTTCAGCAGAACAGGCACCTCCGCAGTGAGGCTCTGAGCTACCGTTGGAGGGACAGTCGCCGCCTGTGCCAGCAGCGCATCCCGCCAGTACTTGCCAAATTCGTCTAGCGCAGCGTCCCCGTCTGAAGCAAGGGCATCCCGCCAGGCCTCCTCATCCACAGTATAACCCTTTTCGGCAACCTTCTGCGCGAATGCTTCCATCGCGGCCACGCTAATCTTCGCCGGACGGGGCTTCTGAGACTTGAGATGGACGGACAGTTTCGCTCGTTCCGGGGAAGACGGGTCTACATGAGAGCGGAACAGCTCAAGCACTTCATTTTTGGTGACGTTCTCGATGATTTCGGCTTCAATGTCGCCTTGATTGTGCCGTCAGATGAAGCATCTCGAGCTTCCAATATTGCGATACTCACGGCGGAAGAAATCAAGATAACCCCACTCGATATGCCCCCAATATCTGTTCATCTCCTCGTGGATATTCTTCGGCGCCTCTCGCCACTGCTTCTGCAACGCTGTCTTGTGTTCGAGGAACTCCTCGTCGCTCATGTTCTCCAACTTCTCCCGCATCTCGTTCAAGAAAACTTCCACGCGTTGTTCCAGGTACGCGGGATCACGTTCGCTCTGCACGAGGATTCCAATACCACTCTGACCGCCACCACTGAGCTGCCAGTGACCTGCTGCCACAATGTACCCGAGCTGCTCTCGAGTCCGCAGTACGGCGAACGCAGGCTCTGAGATGATGTGCGCGATCAGTGCGGTGAGTACTCTACGCTTTCTGTCCGTCACTTTGGTCACATTGAGATAGTAAGACAGAGACGAATTCGTCTCGTTCTTGTTAGGGACAGGGGCGGTCCAGATGAAGTTAGATTCTATCATGACCCCGTCAGTGCGTTATGACAAAGCAATAGAGACGACTAACGCTGTGGAAGAACCAAGGATAGTTCTTGTACATCATCGGCGGGAATGGGCGCAGCTTGAAGGATATTCTCGGCCATCTCAGCTAATCTACAGGCGTCCTACGGGCGCCATATATGTCAGTATGAGGTCGGAGGATATCACGTTTGACTTACATCCTTGTAGACATTACCCAGCACAACCATGTTCATATGTAATTGAGACAGAAGGGTCGTGATGTGCGTCTGGAGTTCATCGGGTGAGACGGCTATATAGCACTAGTTAATCGATATGGAACAGCAAAAACGACAGACAACCCACACATAACCTCCGCTATCAATTCATCCACCGTCCAGTCCCGTTCAGAGAGTAAGTACCGGTAGTAGTAGTTCGATAGCCTGTAAGGCGACCCGAGTAACGAGTTTTCCCATTCTCGCTTTGCCTGTAAGGCGACACGTATCAAAGAAGGGGCTATTACCGGAAACGGTTCTGAATCTGACCTGGTCTTTCATCACTGCCAGTCTTTCAGGTTTAACCTTCAGCGACTTGGCTCGCTCCAAGACGTCTTTTGCCAGCACGTGTAGCTTATCGTTGTAACCGTGCAGTACGACGTATAGTCCGAGGTTCTGAGGGCTGAAGCTATAAGCCAGACCCGCGAGCTCCGCGTCGTATGCCAGTTCGGTGAGTGAATCCGTGACGAGATCAGAGAAAAGGCTGAAATATATCTCCGTCAGTTGCAGTCGCTTTACGCGTAAGACATTCCGCACCGAGTCATGACGGCCGAACGCGCGGAGGTGTTAGCAAATGGGCTACGGATATCCATAATGACACGAGCTCTAGGTACCCAAAATTGATCGTCTTTCTTGTGCCATAGGGAGGACAATGGGGTCTGGCGAATAAGAATTGGGCGCTTTAGAGGCTATATAAGGCGAAGGTGTTAGCACACATCCGATTTGCCCACAGGAGACGTGCCTTATCAACATCACGCCTTTCCACATCGAGATTTGTGGGGATGAACTCGTTTGGACCAGGCAGGAATAACTCCTTTAAGTCATTGGGTTGATTCGCCCTCTCGATGATCTCTTTGCTAAACCGCTCGACGCGGTACGGGGTACCATACCAAGGCTCCTTCTCCCACTGGAGGTCGTTTGCGCGGACACGCTCATGCTCTTCCGCCTTCGCCATGAGCACGGCCCGCGACCGGTCAACCGTCAGGGAGTTCAGAATCTCGCGCATCTCCTTCTCACCGCCGAGTTCCGGTTCGTTTTCGTCCCACTCCTGGACGAGCTGGGGTGCGCTGAGAACAAGTTCCCGGGGAACAGGCCAGGCCATGTGCTCCGCCACCCATACAGCGTAGTCGTCTGGGCGCCGTTTCTCGGCAAAGCGGAAGCGGGTTGCACTGATGAGACTCCGTTCGCGCTGGTACCAGGCCGGGAACTGGGAGGACCGGAGGAGCGAGATATACTTGAATATCGCTGAGATAATGCTCTCATAGTTCTCTGGAGAGGCGTGAGCGAGAGGCACCATAGAAGAATCCCGTGGAAGGCCTCACCAAATCCTTCTGGCGTCATGTGTGCAGTCACCTTGAACATTCCAAAACCACGGGCAAGACTCTGCGGACCAGAGCTAAGGCCCGTAATCCAACCCTTGTCCTTCAAGTACGAGTGAAGAGAGCCAGGCCCTTCGTGTCCGATGAAATGTGCCAAGAAGTTGGCGGGCTTGTGCTTCCAGTAAGGGGGCATGTATGGTAGCGGGAAGCTCACTTCAACCGCATGGAAAGACATAACTGTTTGTACGGAAACGAGACTCTGTTCATGTCGTCAGATAGGCATCATTCGACAAATTCAAAACAATAACCTACACCCATCTCGTCGGGACCGAAAGGATGGTCGGGTATCATATGCAGCGGCTCGCGACCGCGATTGGGTATAGGTGAAAAGAGCGAGTTAACCATCTCCGCCAAACCATCAAGAGATTCTATAAGACCTCTAAGCAACATGAATACTGATTATAAGAGAATGGCGCACCTTTGCCAACGACACAGAGCCGCATTCGACTGGCGCAATACTCGTGACTCCACCATTCAACAAGCCTGCGGCGCGTCTCGCGACCAACGACACCGCCGTCGCCCTCGAGTTCGCTACTCGCAGAGCTGACCGAGGGAGACGGAGAAGGTGCACGTGATATGTTTGGAGTTGGGGCGAGGCTGCCATCTGCACTCCTCATTACGCCGTTGCTAAGAATGCCCTTAGCCTTCATGTCCTTGCCAACCTTGGATAGGCTTTCTTTATTGCCAGAACCGAATTTGCGCCAAGGATGGCCCTTCTTGCTTAGGTGCTTGTTGACTTGGAAGATGCGCCAGATGTCACTCTGGTGGTTCTTCTTGTGTTCCGAATCAACGGCGTTCAACTCGCGCACAGTGCATGAAGGTGCAAACAGTGGAGAATGAAAGAAACCTGCAAAGCGTATGAGGGCGCCGTGTAGCGCATTAGTCGAGACGTTGAAGTAGTAGTTGGTGTTCGATGTGCCGGTGTAAGCATTAGAGCTCCCGTTGTTCTTTGCGAGGTACTGTGATAGTCGCAGTCGTCAGATGAAACCCCTCTGACTGCAAACAAGACTACGTACCTCGGAGTATTCATTCTCCTTCGGGAATTCTTCCGTGCCCTTTTCACAAGTTGAGCACAATGATGCTACTGATGATCAAACCGCATACCATAAACAAGAGATGTTCACAGAAATGTGCAAGGCCAGGCATGTCATCCTGCAAGAAAGGGGCCGTTAGAATGAAGTACTCGACACATCGCTGAGCCAAATTCCCTCTTCGGCGTGTAGACTTTATAGGGACGGCGAAGGTGCTGACGTCAGGGAACTCACCGGATCATACAAGTGGCCAACGGCGACATCAAGACTGGCGGCAGCCTTGTCTGCCTTAGCATCATGCACTAGCATGGCCTGTAGTCCGTTACCAAGTCTAATGAGCTTATACTCCCGGTCATCTTGGGGTGATTTCTGAATGGGCTTCGTATAGACATCGTACGACGTCTGACCTGTTGTGACTTTCGTCCATGAACCAGGGGGTTCCAACGTGGCGTGTGAAGCCATAGCCCTGATGAGAACCGAGTGGGAGGGATGGCTAGCTCGAAAGGATGGAACAAAATGACCGGAAGAGGCGAGGTTTCGGGAACAGGTGGAGAGAGGACGAGAGACTGCACGTAGTCGCAGCATGCGCGTCCAGCGTCCGAAGTTCAGATGCCTTTTGTCCTCACAGCTTACGGCATACGAGCCCAGCCAATAGAGGTCAATGCGCCGAGAACCTTAGCTCGAGGAGGCAGATGAGTGCCGAGAGGAAGAGGCGTTCGGTTGATCCCTTGGTCGCGGTCCTGGACGGCGCTGTCGGATGACTGGTGGGAGAGCACGCAGTGCACGGATCGGACCGTCCTCTCTTGGGCTCGTCTATGGGCGCCCGCCCGGCGCCAGCTTTGAATCCGCCGTGTCATCCAGGGCAAATCCCTAGTTGAACGGGACCAGAGTCCAGGTTATACCAGCTCAGCTGTGCTATGTACAATTCTGAAACGACCAATGGTCACACGAACAGATCCAAACCTATTGATTCACAGCGTACAGCAGGGGAAAGCGACGTGATAATGCACAACAGAGCTCATGATCAGAGAGACAACAGTGATGAAGTGGGCGAAATAAAGAATCCATGCGAACGAAGCGAATCGCGCCGAGAGCCAACCATCCTATAACATAGAAGCGCAGAAGCTAAAGAACGGTCATGGCAGATTACTTCCTCTTCGCAGGCTGTTTGCCGGCACCTCCTCTGCCATTCATCGCCGCCTGCATCGCATCAAAGTTCTTGGGGCGACGGAAGAGAAGGACGTGGGGTTCGGGTGCTATATGAGATGTCAGGGAACCAATATGAGCAAAAACGCGAAGCCTATACATACCATGGACTTCATAATGTTCCCAACCGAGACTTTGCGTGATGCCAATGCCTCGCCACTCCTCCTCCGAGAGCAATCGTAGAACTCCGGAGTTATCGGAGCTGAAGAAATTCTTGGGGATCATCTTGAAGAGCGGTTTAGGCAAGATAACATGACGGTACTCGTATTCATCGTCGGAGTAGCGTTCAGAATAGTGGATCCTTTGAAGGAGTCGCGTCAATTGCTGTTCAATGCACATGGATGCGATTGATGTGCTCACTTCTCGATGTATTCCTCTAATTTCCGCATAGCAGCATCATTCTTTCCATCGAGAGCCATATCAGTGAGACACAAGGGCGACTTCGAGAGTGCGTGAGCGAGGTTGAAGGCAATGACGGGTGGACTAAGGCAGGTACAATTGACGAAGAGAGCTCAGCCAGTGGTCACCGCGGCTTGCTCCGGACGACCTGGACGCGAGAGGTCACGCGTGACAATAAGGGCACGTGAGCGGGTCCTCAAGAAGTCACCCGGCCTGACCAGGATGGATGCGCAATTGCGCCCGTTTCAAGCCATTGTCTTCTGTTCTTCCACTCCAGCATGAGCAGCCCGTTTCGTTACAGCGTTCACAACGACGAATACACGCCCAATACTTCATACAACTACGACTCATATGCAGGCTTCAATGAGTCTGAGTCTGCGCAAGGTCCTGGTCCCCAACATCAACGAAGAGACGTCTACTATGACGCTGTCGACGAGTTACTGAATGAAATCGGTAGGTATATGCGCTCCGAGTTCGCACATCTTTTCGTTGCCTCGTCAGGTACTGAAAAACGAACAGCAAATTCGTCTCCATCTCCCCCAGATCGCAGTCGATATTCAAATCATTGGGATATGCCAGCCTCCTCTGCCCACATCATTCTTCCTGGGGCGGGATTCTATCGAGAGCATTCTCCGAGGGGTCCACCTTCACCTGCTAATGCGATGGAAGAATCTCATGAACTTAAGTATGAACGCGGCAGATACGTGGAGTACCTTCATCACGCCCGAACCGATCGCTCTTCGGGTTTACGGCCCTCACAACATGCTTCCAATCATGGTGCGCCATTTCAATGCGCTTACCTACACATGTCATAAAATACATAACCGTTTTCTCAAGAGTATGATGGTTGGATCGCTGCTGGTGCTGGTGAAGCTTACCCCTCACTTGTCGCGAGTGAGGATCCCCGCACCGAGTTTGTTCGTACCAATGCTGTCGACCAAGAACTTCATCCGAGCGAGCACGCCCCCGACCGCCAACAAACGAGGTTGCGTCCGGTGTCTGACCTGCGTATGTTATTCTTCTGGGACATCATCATCGTTGCCTCAATAGCACCTACTTTCTAGCGGACATATACCGCGGTCTTTTTAAATTTGGTGTATTCAACGCCATTCAGTCAGAGTGTTATGATCCTGTAAGTTGATCAAGTTCTCGCCTTGCTAATCTCCTGACCGCTCATCACGCCCAGGTCATGAAATCCAATGAAAATCTCGTGAGTTCTTTGGCTTCCGTGCACTTCCGTGTTCTTATTGCCTTAACCAGGTTATAAGTGGTCAGACTGTCATAGGTGCCACATCTATGGGGTCTATCTCACATTCTTTCCTCAGCTCCCACCGGCAGCGGCAAAACAGTGTTGTTCGAACTCGCCATCGTCAAAATGCTCAGAGAAATGTCGGGGGATAGCCGAAAAGTAAAATGCGTCTATATAGCACCAACGAAGGCAAATAAGACTTTGTTAGGTGCAGAGTATGACTCTACTAATCCCGTTCGATAGTCATTATGTATGGAGAAGGCCAACGACTGGGCGACTAGATTTGCTCCATTTGGAGCCAAATGTATGTGGCCTTCCGCGCATTTGCTTGAAGCCTTCCTGACAGCCAGCAGGTTCCGAATTGACTGGAGACACCGTGACAACTGCTCGAGGGGCCTGGGGCGATGCGAAGGACGCTTCAATTATGTCAGCTTATCTTTATCTTCCCCTGTGCGCACGACTAACCTCCATCTGTAGAGTCACTACTGTATGTAGCGCGCAAGTGATAGTATAAACGCTACTGACATCGAGTAGGGAGAAAAATGGGACAGTCTGACTCGAAATTGGTACAAGCTCCAACTTCCAGCTGGGGAGTTGCTCTTCACTCACTCTGCTGATCAGGCAACAACATAACCATATTCTGTCGCAAGTCCAACTGTTCCTTATAGACGAGGTGAGTTGCCTGACAGCGTACTACCAAATAGTTGTCCCTCGAACTGAGCGGGTTTCATAGGTCCACCTATTGAACGAGATACGGGGAAGTACCTTGGAAGTCGTTGTCTCTCGCATGAAGCTCCGTGGTTCTTCTGTGCGCTTCCTAGTGGTTTCCGCGACTGTTCCGAACATCGAAGACGTGGCGGATTGGATTGGGAATACCCGCGGGTCCGGTCCAGCCACGGTGAAGGCGGTCAGTATTCTGCAGTCCCATTTGCGTCGCATATATGCACCCAAACCTACACACTGTCAGTTTGGGGACGAATATAGGCCTTGCAAACTAGCAAAATTTGTTTACGGGGTACCAAGACGAAAGGACACGAACGATTTCGTCTTTGCAAAAACGCTAGATTACAAGATGTATGGGATATTGCAACAGCATTGCGACAATAAACCCGTTCTTGTGTTCTGTTCGACTCGAAAAGGTGCGATTTTCTTGGCTGGCTTGATGTGACGCGAGAGCTCATGTTTGTGAAGGTATCATGGCCGCGGCAGAACATATTTTCAAGGAATATGAAGACGCGACATCCAAGCGAGAGACGTTGCCTTGGTCACGACCCCCAAGGCAAGTTCACCGTACAAATCCCCCCCTCTCTCTCATATGATCTAACCCCATTTGGTAGAGTTGAACATACCTTTGGCAACAAACACTTGGACAGTGAGTACCTCCTCGTCTACGGAAAACCAATCTTATTCCGTTCTTCAAGAACTCGCTGCGTGCGGCATAGGTGTTCATCATGCTGGATTAGAGCGAGAAGATCGGACAGCGACCGAGCAGCTCTATCTGAAGAAAACCATCAAAATTCTTTTCGCTACCTCGGTATTTCTTCCCTCGCACCTCGGGGGGGTTGGTTCGCTGACCACGAAGTATCAGACTCTTGCTGTTGGCGTCAACCTACGTAAGAGCTATCCGCAATATTTTCACCGTACCAGGCAATTTACCTTCTACAGCGGCCCATACTGTTGTGATAAAGGGGGTGAAGTTGTTTCAAAACGGCGTCTCGCAAGAATACTCTGATCTCGACGTTATGCAAATGATAGGACGCGCTGTAATGTCTATCAATGTTTCTTACATGACACCCTCGCTGACGTGTCGACTTCCAGGGGCGCCCTCAATTCGACAAAGAAGGAGTCGCAGTGATCATGTGCGAACTGGAGCTTGAGGCAAAGTACAAAGCGTTGGCGCAAGGTCAAACCGTCCTAGAGAGCAGCCTTCATCTACAGTTGGCCGAACATCTGAACTCTGAAACGGCTCTCGGCACGATCACGAATATGAAGTCCGCCAAAGAATGGATTCACAACTCATTTCTCTTTCGACGCTTGCAGAAGAACCCGATGCATTATGACATCAAGAAGGGAAGTCACACGTCTTGGGAACGTAGGGTGGATGAACTTGTTGCAGAGGGCGTCGCCACTCTTGAACAAGCAGACTTGGTCCATCACGACCACAGCAACGGTGCCCTCTCCTCGACACAATATGGCGACGCAATGAGCAAGGTTTGTCTTCTCTCTGACGCTACTTAATCTAGCTTACAAGCTATAGTTTTACATCCGTCAAGCCACAGTATGTTCATATGTATTCCCTCGTGATTATGGGATTGCTATCGGTTTCGTAGATGGTCCTGATAATGAAGCTGTCAGAGGAAGCCTCTCTGCGTGAAATAGTGCGTTTACCAGTTCTCGAACTTGCTTTCTTACTGACTGATCATTTCAGTTGGAGGTCATATCTTGTGCCAACGAGTATGCCAATCTTCCCAAATTCCATGCTACGCATTGATATATGTCGTGCAGATTCTCGGACATCAAGTTCCGTTCGGGCGAAAAACAAGTCAGTCCCATGACTCCAAGCATGACGTAACCCCCTAATGATATGACTGGGCGTAGGTTTATAACAGGTTAAGAACACATCATGACATGCGTTTCTCCCTCAAGAGGATTGAGAAGCCTTCCGACAAAGTCTTCATTCTGATTCAAGCTATCCTCGCTGCAATCAATCTCTCAGATCCAGAATACAAGACTGCCGATGCCCAGCCCTACCTAGAGTCCCTTCCTATTCTGCGACATATTGCTCGCATATCGAGAAGTCAGTCTCTACCCTCACTTGATCCGTTGCCTTGGCCCTCGCAGCAAACTCATCTACATCACAGCGGTAGTTGAAGTGGCGAACATACGCAAAGCCGGCCTACTCTTGAAGAATGCATTGGAACTGTACGATTTCTGGAAGGCCGGTTGTCGTTGCGATCGCTCACCACACCTAAATGCACAGTACTCGCTGTCTAAACGCTAAAGCGTGGGAGGACCGCAGCGTTATCTTTCGTCAACTAGATGACATCGGGCTTAAATCGTGGGTGTTCTTGTGCGGTCCTTCAAATGCGCAGACTGACGACCATACTGACGTTATGGCAGGCTCAAGGTGATACATGCGAAATCAGTTGTCTCCCTGGTGACTGAATCGCCTTCCAGGTTCTAGCAGAGCACAACGTAACAACCTTTGCTGCCCTTAGACGGATGGAGCCCGGGCGCATCGAATTGGTTGCGTCTTTGCTCATGAGCAGCGAGTCTTAACGCTCATTTTGCCGTATAGCTCCTCAATCGAAAACCGCCTTTCGGTCATGAAGTCTTGGGTGCTGTTAACCAGCTTCCGCAATACGTTGCGTCCATTTCCGAGCTCGATGTCACTATTGAGAGCGACGGAATCTCCACCGACCTTGCGATAGAGTGTGGACTCCTATCACATGGCAAAGGTGCATCGAAGTCGAAGAAGTTCAAGAAGAGCAAGCGCATTGACAACACCATGGTACTGACCATGACGTCGGACAACCAATTCGTCGACTTCCGCAGAATTTAGTGCGTGCGCATCTCCAAATATTAGCGGAGACGCATATCTAAATCCTATGGTATACCAAGCACGCATGTCTTAAAAGAGCAGAAAACGTTCGAGGTAACGGTGAAGTTCACCAAACCTAGTCAATCTGTTACTGTGCAGATGTCTTCAGTATGTTCTCTTTGTCGAAAGTTAGGAGCCGTTGCTGATCGTTGGGTATTCTGTAGGATGTCTATGCTGGGATAGTAACGACAACTGCTTACAAGCCCCAAATAGACCCTTCGAACTTTCCGATCTTAGATACCAGACCACAAGATGCACTAGTTAGCGATGTGATGTTCTTCGATATGCGCTTCACTGATTTCTTAACAGGCAAGAGATCTTGACGGCCTAGAAGACATATCCGATTTCTGGGAGAATGATGAGGACGTTGCGAATGAATTGAATAATTCGTTCGCTCCGGTAAAACACGAGAAGTGCGAAACGACATCAGGTACCGTTCTTGCAGGTTGTCAGGGTTTATTTATATCTGGGATCCTTGCAGATACTTCTAATTCGCGTCCTGCCGAAAATGTTCCTCGCGACCAAAGCGGTACCTTGGCCGTCCTAGCCCCGAAGCAGCTTGCTAATGGCAATTTTGAGTGAGTACAAGGTACGATTTCTCTGTAGCACATAAGACTCACCCTTGTGACAGGTGCAACCACACCTGCAAGGAAAAATCGAAATGCAAGCATATGTGGTACGTGGGCTGTGCTTGGGATATACCGCGCATTAGCTACATCTATCTAGCTGTCGTGACGGACTGGAGAGGCCCCCACCGATGTCGAAGAAACGCATGGAGATGTTGCTCAGCGCCGATGCGCTGTCTACTTCCTCTGCGAGAAAGTCAAACGCCCTTAACTCGCAAACTACCTTACGGCCTGCTGTCCGAAAAGCGAATGACTTAGTTGGGTCGAGTGCCGGGTCGACTCGCTCATTAAAAAGACTGGAAACTTTGCATCAGAGCACTGGAGTACAGGAAAATCTCCAGCTTCGTCAAGGCGGTCGTATCAGGTTACAACATCCACCGGGTAATGGGCACATTGTGAAACACAAATCCTTACCGAACTTCGACGTGGACTTTGCCAAGCTGGAGGACGACCTGGACAAACCTCAACTAGTCGATCTCGCCGACTTGTCTGATTCTGACGACGACCTTCCTGATGCTCACGATATTCTTGCCGCTTCTGTGTCTCACTCTGGCGATTCTGTTGCCAAATCTGGCTCCACCGACTATGGCAGTCCTGAGTTCGACGCTCTTATTGCCAATCTTCCGGCTAAGGACGCTGCTGGCTTCTCAACGGAACTCACGACTATAGGCTCCTCGCTCAGTGGAACATCTCCGATGCAACGACAGAAAAGAAGAGAACACGCAGGTGTTTCTCCACCACCGCCAAAGCGGTCCTGTCCCGCTCACGAGAGCACTGAGGAGGTCGGCAGAGGTCGGTTTTGGTGACTTGAAAAGTCAGCTGAAAATTCTTTTTCTTGGTATACACATGAAGCCTCTGTTCATACCGACAACGTCCGACAACACGTCTTCAGAGGATAAGCGGTATTCCCCTGACATGAACGAGGACGGGTTCACACTCAATTTGAATCTATTCGACATCCGATCGTCAACCCCCACACTTATAGGAGAGGGCGCCACTGTGGCTCAGGCTGGATCGGCAAATTCTGAGGGGTCTTGGTCTTTACGCCAGTTCGACCCTCCACAACTAGACGCATCTGCCAAAATCTCCGATAGGCACGACACACCTCAAGCGCAAGCGCAAGCACATGACACCGGAGTAAACGACACCTATGGGGATCCGCTGGCGGAGTTCGAGGCATGGCTACGAAGCGGAGCGGTAGACATTGTGGATGCATGATTAGATGTGGTACTAAGTAACATTTGATTGTAAAGTAAGCGTGGTGTATGC
Source organism: Grammothele lineata (assembly GCA_002150815.3). Classification (NCBI taxonomy): domain Eukaryota; kingdom Fungi; phylum Basidiomycota; class Agaricomycetes; order Polyporales; family Polyporaceae; genus Grammothele; species Grammothele lineata. The sequence continues at coordinate 52,148 of NDFF03000402.1, forward strand.
GAAGGAAGGCGTCGTGGTGTATGCGGCTTATCATGAGGAGGCTGCCTTCGTTTCTGAAGTCTGTGCAGGAGAGGGTTCAATATACACCTTGAGCACATTCCTGAACCGCTCATCCCACTCGACGTTCCTATCTGGCCGGATGATGTTCCATCCCTCCTCGTCGCTCGTCCACCGCTTCTCCTTCGTCATCCGTTCCGCCCGCAGCTCGACTTCGGTAGGAGGGGGATTCTCCCGTTCATCCTTGGTCGGCTCCCGGTCACCGCGCGCCAAAGCTCGCGCGGTCTCGAGCTTCGTTGCCAGCGTTTTGTAGTACTCCTGGCGCGCCTTCTCGATCTCTGACGCAAACTCGCGCACGACGGACTTCTTGTAGTACGTCTCTGCTTCGCGATCAAAGTCGAGACCGGTCGGAGAGAGTTCCGCGAGATATGGCTTTTGTGGCTCGTTGATGTTACTGCTGATCTCCGGCAAGGCGAGGACCTCGGGAGGAGGGGCAGAGAAGGCACGGGTGTGACCCATGACGAGCTTGAGCGCTGCCTCGGCGCCTTCGTGGACTTTGTAACGCTCGTTGAAGAAGTCCCAGATCATGAGCGGGATTTGCGTGAGGCCGATATAGTTCGTGAAGCTGACGAGAAGCAGAGGCGGCTGTGGAGGGATGATGATTGGTGAGGTGTCATGAGTAGACGGCATGGACACTGGTTTAGGTGTGGGAGGGGGTGCACGAAGCGGAGGTGACGAAAGAACTGAAAATGGGCGCGAGGGAGGGAGGTTTGATGGTGTCGGGATCGGCTCATCGTCACCTATTGAGACGTCGAGCAATGGTTCCGGCTCTGCCTCGTCGAACTTGCCGTCGTTCGCTAGCGTGGCAGCTAACTGCTCCTCCCTGTCCACCGCCTCAAGTCCGTCGGTCCAACCGCGCTTGAGACCGTGCATGTACTCCTTGAGAGTATGCCGACCAATGATGACGATGCCGCCGTCGAGCCGTCGCTGACGTTTCTCTTCAGGAGAGTTTCCAGGGAGACCCATAACATTGGGAGGTGGTGGGTCCAGGCCTAGCATGTAACGTCGCTCTTGACGGACGTCATCTGCAACGCGCCGGGCTATGTCACCCAGGCGGCGGCCTTTGACCATGTCATAGTCAACGGCCGCAGCGACTAAGATGGGCTATAACGATAGAGAATGAGCCAGCGTTCGGGATGATAGAACACAAATGCGGACCTTGACGTACTTCCGAAAGTATTTCATGCTTCGGTCATAGTCTTCATCGCCCAGCCACTTCGCGCCATATGCGGTGACTTTACGCGGGAGCTCTTTGGTCCCCATGGGTTGCGTCGCAAGGTCCTTCACCTTGTCGGTGTACGTCCCCCGAATCTTCTTGCATTGTCGACGGTCATATATATAATAGCCGGCGATTGTGGACGTGACACCGAGGAAGATGAGCCAGTTGCGGGAGGGGAGCTTGGGGCGCTTGTCGAGCCACGACGGGGGGATACCGGTGTACTGCAGTACGGACTTCAGGCCAGACTGCGCGGCGTTCGGCTTGGGGAAAACGCTGTCGCCGCCATGTGAGCTCATCGCCAGGCCGGACGGGAGCAGGGAATGGGCGAGGCGAGGACGGGACGAGGGCAGATTTCAACAACCAAGTCTCTGCGTGGCGCGTCTTCGTCTGCCCTCGTCTGTCAGCGTCTGTCTGGCATGCCGGACGCCATCGGGCCGGGAGTGGTGCCACAGTACAAACAACGACACACAGCCTCTTCGCTGCTGGTTCATCCGGCGCTTGTAAGTGGCCACCATTGTGCACTCGGTCGACCATGGCTGCTCTCGCCTCGTGAGTCCTTCCGGCCCTCCATTCGCCCTATTGCACTGATTCCACATCTCCATAGCCTCCTCCCTAATCCCGTTAACGCTCCTGTCATTTCCGATGATGAAGACGACGCGAGTCCCCAGTACCAACCTCAGCCTCAGCAACAGGCTGGTCCATCACAGGCGGTAGTCATTCGCGCCGCGGTTCCACCGTACGGCCAGCGTAGAGGATGGAAGCCGACGTCTATGGAGGATTTTGGTACGTGGCTGATTCCGAGCAACTCTGCTGTATCTTCAATGTTGTTGTAGGTGACGGCGGATCATACCCTGAGTGCCATGTCGCGCAATATCCTTTGAACATGGGGAAGAAGAAGGTGCGTAGTCCCTGGTCTTCATTTTACTTGCCTACAACTCCAACTATAGACTGCTGCCGGTAACACTTTGGCATTACAAGTGGACTCTGAGGGGAACGTGCGCTACGACGCTATTGCTATGCAAGGGCAGCGATCAGGCAAGATTGTTCAGTCGCAGTTCAAAGATCTCGTCCCCCTCGCGCACAGGAAAGATCTCGATGATAATGACCGGATGCTGGACCGGCCGTCAGAGGAAGAGGTTCAGGCGACCACCGACAAGACCAGGGCGGCCTTGGAGAAGCTCGTCAATGGCAAAATTAAGGCGGCCCAGCCTAAGAATGTCCCGGATAGTCAGGGCAAGACATCATTCATTCGATACACTCCCGGTCAACAGGGAAATGCAGACGGGCTCAAACAACGCATTATCAAGATGACAGAGGTCGTCGAGGATCCCCTCGAACCACCACGGTTCAAGCATAAGAAGATTCCGCGCGGTCCTCCTAGCCCCCCGCCTCCTGTCCTACGCAGTCCACCGCGCAAGGCCACCGCACAAGAGCAGAAAGAGTGGATGATTCCTCCTTGCATCTCGAATTGGAAGAACAACAAGGGTTACACCATTCCACTTGACAAGCGTTTAGCTGCCGACGGTCGTGGCCTGCAAGATGTGAGTGGTTCAACGTGTGCGCAGTAGCTCATACTCGTATTGATGCGCGCCATAGGTGCACATCAATGACAACTTTGCCAAATTCTCAGAGGCGCTCTTCGTTGCGGATCGCCACGCACGCGAAGAGGTCAGACAACGTGCCCTCATGCAGCAGAAGCTCGCCGAGAAGGAGAAGGCGCAAAAGGAAGAGAATCTCCGACTCCTGGCCCAACGGGCTCGCGAAGAACGCGCAGGCATCGCGCCTCGCGCTACTGAAACTTCCTCACAGCCCACAGCAGAGCGCACTGCTGCGATGCGCTCTGCTCTTGGTGGTTACGGCTCTGAGAGCGAGTCGGACTCTGAGCCATCTGAGGACGAGGGTGATGAGGAGGCGGCGAAGGTGCGAGACCAGATGCGTGCGGAGAAGCGGCGGGAACGCGAGAGGGAGATGCGCATGAGCAACATGGGCACGGAGATGCGTGCCAAGATGCTTGCGCGACAGCAGAACCGCGACATCTCGGAGAAAATCGCCCTGGGCCTGGCGAAGCCGACGCTTTCCAAGGAGAGCATGCTCGACTCGCGGTTGTTCAATCAGGAGTCGCTCTCCGGCAGCTTCGCGGACGACGACGCGTACAACTTGTACGACCGCCCACTCTTCCACGGCTCGAGCGCTGCTGCGGCCATCTACAAAGCTCGCGGTAACATCTCCGAAGGGAACCAGGAGTCTTTTGGTGGCGGTACGGAGGAGGGAATCGGCGAGGCTCTCGGCAACGATCGCTTCGGCCTTGGTCAACCTCGTGTCGGCTTCGAGGGAGCCAACGAGCAGGAGGTCAGGGAGGGACCTGTACAGTTCGAGAAGGATTCTGGTGATGTCTTTGGTCTCGACAAGTTTTTGGACGAAGCCAAGAGTGGACGGAAGCGTGGTCTTGACACCGATGTGTAAGCTTGTCTCGGACTCCATTGTTGATACCGCACTGACTTTGCCCTGACAGTGGGAGCTCCAGGAAGAGGCAGCAACTGGACCGGGCTGACCAGCGCGATTCATGATGGATGGACGCCATGTTTAGATCCGTGTGTACCCTATGTGTTCTGCTTCTATGCTACTACTTGTAATCTATGAGGGATCACGCTATGCGTGCTATGCATGCGCGTGTGTGAAAGAGCTATGAACGTCGTGAATGATCACTCTGTGAAGGTATGCTCAAGCCGGGCCGCACGATGACTTTCGCAGCCGGTAAACGGTTCAAGTTCACATTCGAACCGATCGAACTAACTTGGAGCCGTTGTGACTGGTGGACGTGACTTGCAAGCGTTGACGCGTTGACGCAGCGCCTTCCCTTTCTTCTACCGCCATCCCGCACTCTTCGCGCGCCGCCCGTAAGAGATGGGTCTTCTATCTCTATTCCTCGCCTCGACGCTGGTCGTCTTTCTAGTCACTCTATGCTCGGCCGAGTCAGCGTGGCACGGTCATCTCTCTCCCGGGTCTACCCAGATCTCAAGATTCACACCGTACTACGTACCTCCCGGGGCTAAAAGCTACGACTCGTCCTCTCCTCTATTGCACTATTCAGGATCATGGTCTGAGGTCTTCTCTTCGGCGTACGTCGAGAAAAGCATCCGCTCGACGTCCGAGCATGGGGCCGCGATGACCTTCACGTTCACTGGCACTGGTGTCGAATGGTTCGGAAACCTCGACAAGAAACACGGCATCGCCGAGATCTACCTCGACGGTCAGCTTCAGAGGGCCGTCGATACCTATAACAGCGTGGCGATGAAGCAGCAACGGGTGTTCTGGGTGTTCAGCCTGCCTCACGGCAAGCACACGCTGAAGATCGTGAACACGGGCAAGAAGAACAGCGCTTCGAAAGGCACCGTCATGGACGTCGACGCTCTTGTCGTCACGCGCGGATTTCCATCTCCAGTGGCTCTTCATCAACGTTCTTCTCGGCGACACTTGCAGGCCTACCCTCCTCTTTTAGACTTGTCATCAAGAAGCACGACAGAAGATGAGTGGACTTTGGTTCAGCAAGGCTCCACTGGCGTTCATGCAATGCAGCTGGCCATCATATCTGAGACACACGCGCTGGTCGTGGACAAAGTGGAGCACAACCCTCTCACTATCTCTGGTCATCCTGCCTGGGCGGCGCTGTACAATCTCAAAACCCATGCCTTGAAGCCTCTCTCTATGCAGTCTAACTCTTTCTGCGCTGGCGGTACCTTTCTCAGCAACGGCACTCTGATCAATGTTGGCGGGAATCCAGTCGTCGAGGACCGCACTGCTGCTGCCGATTTTGGCGATGTCGACGGACTTCAGGCTATCCGCATCTTGGAGCCTTGCGAGTCGGAAGACGTGGGTGGATGTACTATGTATGAGAATCACGGCCGTATCCGCATGGCAAGCCCTCGCTGGTATAACACTGTTCTTCGCATCTCCGACGGCAGCGCTATGATCATAGGCGGGTCCAGGAAAGGCGGCTGGATGAACAACGGCACAACGAACAACCCTACGATTGAATACTATCCTCCTAAGAACATCCACAACTCTAACGGTCTTCCTATCCATTTGCCCTTCCTTGTGGACACACTCTTCTCGAACCTTTTCCCTATTGCCTTCTCGCTCCCTGATGGTTCCATCTTCATGGCTGCTAACCGTGATGCCATGGTCTACAGCTGGAAGACAAACACTGAGCGCAGGCTGCCCCGTATACCTAATGGCGTTCGTGTTACCTACCCCATGACTGGCACTGGTCTTCTCTTACCTCTTTCACCGGAGAACGGTTACACACCCGAAGTCTTGCTCTGTGGCGGCTCCACCGTCGACGACACCAAACCCGGCTACGAGATTTCCGCGCAAGATCCCGCGTCCTCGCAATGCGCACGTTTGATACTCACTGACGAAGAGATTGCCAAGGGTTGGCGGGTCGAGCAGATGCCGTCGGCACGGACCATGCCTGACGCCGTCCTGCTGCCAACTGGTCAGGTGGTTATCGTGAACGGGGCTGGCTCGGGCATCTCTGGTTACGGGAACGTCCTTCATCAGGTTGGTGCATCCAACGCTGACAACCCGGTCCTTACGCCTGTTCTCTACGATCCTCTGCGTCCACTCGGCGACCGATTCTCATCAGCGGGTATGCCGACCAGCGACATTCCTCGGTTGTACCACTCTGTCGCTACCCTGACGCCGAACGGAGATATCATGATTGCTGGTAGCAATCCAAACTTGGACCGGAGCGAGCTCGTCTATGGGACGGAATACCGCGTCGAGTGGCTGGCGCCAGCATACATGAAGCGGGAACGTCCACAGATCCTTGCCCCCGGCGTCCCAAAGGCACTCGGGTTCGGACAAGGGCTGGAGTTGAAGGTCCGCCTTCCTATGGTCTCTGCTCAGGGCGCCAGTGTCAAAGGTGCGGAATACTTGCGTTAGCGCGACGGTGTGTGAACCTGACAGTGGAGGTTTCAGTCGCCTTGATGGATCTGGGCTATATCACGCACGCCGTGCACGCCAACTCCCGGCTCGTCTACCTGGAATGCTCCCTTTCGGCGGACCAAACGACCTTAATGGTGACAGGTCCTCCAAACGGTAACATTTACCCTCCAGGACCGGGCTTCATTTACGTGGTAATCGACGGCGTACCAAGCACTGGGTTGAGGCTACTTATTGGAGACGGGCAGGGGCCAGAGGTGGATGATGCCGCGCTCAAAAAGTAAGTTGCACGAGCTCTACAGGTATTCCTCGGCTTACCAGCTATTATCAATATAGCCTCCTCCACACAACGAATGTAGATCAGTATGAACAATCATCGAGATTGAAAGGGCAGGAAGATAGCTCTGAGTAAAGTCGCTTAAGATTGTTGTAGTGCTCGGTTCATGTTGTATAGTCACACTATTGATATCTCGTTTTGTCAATATCGTGGATGCTACCATCGTCTCGAATCTAAGGCGCATATCAAAACAGATGGACGTGCCTCTGACTCGAGAAGGAAGGAAAAAGGTATCCGCTACCAACGACGGGGCTCGAACCCGCAACCCCCACCTTAGGAAGGTGGTGCGCTACCATTGCGCCACGATGGCACACACATTATCGGCTCATTGTAAGCTATGATGAGAACACCTATCGACCAACTTCAACTATTTGTTCCCCAGCACGATAATAGTATATATCGGCCCTTCCTCATCGTATTTGGAGAGGGTAGGATCAGGTAGCTAGTGTTGAGACTGGAAACATGGAAGCTTGGAGGGGTGCGTCACGGTCACGTGGTCTGACGCGTCGCTTGTGTTGGATTAAGATGTCAACGTTTCAACGATCAACTCCTACGCGACTTTGCTCCTTCTTGCCTAGTGGCAAGCTCCTGACTGCTCCTCACCACTCCATTCCTGCGCGCCACTGCATTCGCGGCTGTGAACGCGTAGAACCTTGGTTTTATTCCGACATGGCCGCCATTCTTACCCCTACTCACCTCACCGTTCTTGATCAGCACACACTCAAGCATCCTCCCGCAATCGTAGATCCCACATGCCCTTTGCCCCCTTTACCGAATCACGTTGCATGGTGTGCAGAGGTCAACACCGTATTTATCGCATCGTCCAGCAGTGGAATCATGCAGTACGATCTGGCCAGCGGCACACTACAAGACGTCTTGCGCACAGGCGACCAGGCGGAATCGTATGCTGCTCTATCCACGAAAGACCGGGGCGCCACTATCATATACGCAAGAGGACAGCAGGTGGTTATTCTCTCCGTATCCTCAGGGAAGGCTGTACACACATTTGAGACCCATAAAACCCCGGTTAGCTCTCTATCCCTATCGAACGACTCCTCCCTTCTCGCATCTACATCCGCGCATGCCATTCATGTCCACAATCTCACACTCGCCTCTCACACCGTTCTCCGAGGTATTCCGGCTGGGAAGGATACAATCTCAGCTTGCGCCTTTCACCCCCATTCCCGCACTCGACTGCTAGTAGGATTGGGAGCTCAGTTGCTCGTATACGACACTACCCGCCCCTCTAGTCCTGTCAAGACGATTCCATTGGATAAAGATCAGAAGAATTGCGGCTACGTTGTCGCTATCACCTGCAGCCCGTTCAGCAAGACTCTTGTAGCGACTGCATGTAGCGGGGGACTGGTAGCTCTCATTGACCTGGAGAAGGAGAAAGCGTAGGTGGTATGCCGTTTGTCCATCTTCCATCATCCTAACCCTACCTCGTTTCAGCTTGTTCCGAGTCGTGACAATGCCTGCCCCTGTTACCTGCCTCTCTTTTTCCGCTGAGGGAGCGACGCTTTTCGCTGGAACGGAGAATGGCAAGTTCCTAGCGCTTGACCTACGTGCTCTCGACAAGCCACCCAAATCCATTACTGTGAGTAAGAATGGCGACCAGATTATTGGTATCTCGGTACAGGTACGGATCGTTGTGCTCTAGGCGAGGTGCCGTCACTAACTGTGTTCATTAGAGAAAACTCAAACCTGGTGAAGCTGTAGCGGCCAGGTCAGCGGGAGTTACCGCGACCAAGCCTTTGGTCCAACGCGATACGAATAAGGCTGCCCCGGCCACCCGTCGGGCAGGAACTACGGCAAGCTCTGATGCGGCGAAGAAGGCTGTCGAAGAGAAGGCTAGCGCTCGTACGAAGACAGCATCTCTGTCGTCCGGAACCCCACGTCGGCCGACCACAATTCGGGCTGCATCTAATCCAGTCGCGAAGGTCTCTTCACCTGTGAGCAAAGCAACCTCGGGCGCGAAACGTTTGAATGCAGCCGCCGTCAAGTCTCCTATCGCTGGTCGGAGTGAAGCGCAGAGACGGGCGTTCTCGCCTCCTAAGTCGCCAATAACATCGGATGACAAGGGGGCGAATGACAACGAAGGCGATCTCTCGGGTTTGTCTGTCCCACTTGCTGCCTGACCGTGGTTTCCTTGCTGACGTTCCTGGCTGGGCATTATCAGTCCGTGTAGAAAACCTGCTTGAGCTTCCCAGAGCAAAGGAACGCGTGATGACCGGCGTCGGCGAGAATGACGACGAAGATAGGCCTGTTTCTGCCGCCTCGAAGGTGCCCTCCGCCCTCTCCCGCCTCTCTACTCGGAACCAGGACGGCGACGCCGCCAAGCGCCGCGGTCTCACAAGCACAGAGTCTACCGCGTCGCATGCCCGCACGTCATCTACAGGCGGCGACTCAGCCTCCACAGCCTTTCCACGCTCGCGATCGGCGTCCGCGGCGAGTGTGCCCGCGCGGGTAGGTACGTCGGTCACCGGGCCCTTGTCCGGCTCAGTGTCCCCGCCTGCCCCCGCAATGGAGCGCAGACGAGTGTCGGGCTCCTCAGCAGTGTCGCGTCGGACGACGCGCACGCCTAGTCCGGACCTCCCGGATATTGATGACGGCGGACCGGTGACACCCATACCCGCGTACAAGAGTAAGGGCAAGGAGCGCGCCGTGGCACCCTCGCTCGGCTCGCCAGAGGTCGACGGGTGGGCGAAGGCGGACGACAAAGACGGCTACGGCAGAGCCGCTGCCAAAGCCCCGGCCAAGGACGGTAGGCGCGTCGGCTTCGCGGGCGACGGCGCGGACAGCGACAGCGAGCCGGAAAGCATCGTCCGGCGCGGGAGCGACCTCGGGCTCGACTCCGACTCCGACTTCGAACCCGGAGAGGAGCACCCCGCGAGCTCGGCGGCTGCGCGCCTGCCTCGGGCAGAGCTCGCGATGCAAGTCTCCCCGCGGCGCTCCTTCGCCGGCCCCAGCCCCGCACGCACCCGGGGGCCCGGCGCGTCGACCGCGTGGGCACCCGTGCCCTCGCCGCTGCGCGGGGGCGGGGGTGCCCCAGCATCGCCGCAGGCGCGGGCGGCGCAGGATATGTTGCAGGCGCTGCTGCGGGACGCGCTGCACGACTTTCGGCAGGAGACCAAGTCGGAGCTCGTCGGGCTGCACTTGGACCTCATCCGCATGGGCGGGAGCTGGCGGCGAGAGATGCGGGACGCGATGGGCGAGTTCGCGGCGGAGATGCGGGAGCTGAGGGAGGAGAACCGGAGACTGAGGGAGGAGAATGAGCGGCTGCGGAGGGGCTATTAGGCGGGCTGCTTACGGGCAATGTCATTGATCGTGCAACGCGTTGTGGAGCCCGCGCGTTGACCGGGACGAACGTACAGAGCTTCGGCTAACCGGTTGCCTGTGGCAGCAGCTCTCTGTTCGTGCTATGTGTCTGATCATTGCGCTGGTGTGGAGAAAGTCTGTACCCTATGTTTATGCTACAATATTCTTCTATGGACTTCGTTCTACGCTCCTGTGCATAATACCTACTATTGGCACATCTACAATAAAATCAGTCGTTGTACAGCAAAGTAGCGAGAGGATAATAATCTCCATGCGTAAGTCCGAGTTCCGAGTATCGTCCATGGTACAAAGCGGCCGAAAGCAGATAGGACGACGCTGATAAAGAATAAGGCGTGATGAAAACGATGCGGAAAGTAGTCCAAGTACTGTAAGCTAGATAAAGATGAAAGAGGTAAAGTACATAAAATGAGGAAAGGAGACAAGCCCATCATGCACCGCAACGAGCCGTTATGGGCTCGGAGCAGGTGAAACCAATTCCTGTTCGCCTTCGAAGTCCTCGATGACGACGGCGGTGCTACCGATGCTGTCGACAAAGATGCCGTAGTAGCCGAGCCGCAGTCCGCGGTCGGCGAGTTGCTGATGCAGCCGGGCGTCCTCACGAAGGTCTTCGGCGCCCTCTTCATCCACAGCGATTTTGACGAACACGTTGCGAGGCGGGACGTGAACCGCTGGCGAGGTTGGCGCCATTATGGCGCCCCAGACGATGTACGTCGACTCGCGCCGGACAGGGCGGGTGATGAGGACGGAGACGTCACCAGAGACGGTCATGGAGAGTGATCGTATGGAGGAGAGGGTCGTCGAGCGGGAGACGGCGGTCGAGACTGACTTGCCGTTGCCGCGGCCGTATCTTGGCTGGGAGGTCGAGAGATGGAGGGGCTTGAAGCGGCTGAACCCCCTCGAGCGGAGGTTACCCCAGTCAAAGGCGAGGTGCAGCTCCTTGGGTTTGATCTGTGTGCAAGCACAATGAGTAAGGGGGTGAGAGCTGGGCGAGATCGTGACGTACAGAGACATCCATCAAAGAGAGTTGTTGTGCGACGTTGAATGGTTCGCTCATGTCCGCGCCCCTCCAGCTGAGGACGGAGTCAGGGGGAGCACCGTGGCGGGGACGGGGCGCGTGGACGGTGAGGGACATGGGGAGGGGTCGGAAAGAAAAGGACGAATTACGAGGCGGGCGAACGTTGGTGAGAATGGATGGGGAGCGGGGAGGGCGCGGCTAGACGAGGGTATATATGGAGCGGGCATGGCCGATGAGCTGCGCTGCAATGAACTCTGGTGAAGAAAGAGGAGTTCGCGTCTCGGAGAGCTGTGGCCGCGCCCAATTGCAGAGCCGCCTATGTCATCATCGCCTCTCATCTCGAGATCCGCACAGCGTCTTCCTTGGCCGGGCTAGACCCAATCTCAGTTAGTCGCCCGCACCACCTCTTCGTCACGTGGGATACGGAAGGTCGCCGGACCGGGATCCTCGAGGCGCCGGCCGGCTGCCTGGAGAGTTGGCAAGTGCTGCCACTCGGACTCGTGGCGAGTAGTATTCACCTGCTCTGCGGGACGGCAACAGTACTGAACGACATTGTGTCAGGACGGGAGCGGCACGCCCATCGTCTGGATAACACGACAAACCAGAGCAGATCGACGAATCTCAACCCACATCGAACGAGCCAGGGACCAGGGTCGCCGACCGGCTTAGCGCTGCTGAGCGTTCCGTTGCTCATCGAGTCCGTCTCCGAGGCTCCGAGCTCGTCTGCTCTCTCCGTGACCGTGCCTTCGGGCTCGCGCAGCTATCGAGCTCTCTGCCCTCGCGCTCTCGTCTGTCTCTACTCGATCTTCTCGTCCGCATGCTCTTTCCTCGTCTCCGCCATGGCCTCGTCCTCTCAGCCAGTCCTTCCCCCAATTCCCTCTCCGCCGCCTCTCGATATACCTGCCCTCTCGCCTAATGCCCTCGCTACGGATTCCGCAACTGACACTCCTCGCCCCACTCGCCCAGGTCGGTCTGTCTTCTTTTGTGTACAATGCGTAGATCCTCACTCGTTTCCAGTGCATACCAATGTCCTCGCCCGCCTCCAAGCTCTCTTCCCTTCCGCACCTCACTCGCAACCTAACTCCTCACCTTTGTCCCCCGAACCTGTCCAGGTCCCACCTCCTGTTCCTCCCAAACCTCCCCCCAAATTCATTAAGATCCGTCTCCTCACATGGAACATGCACGACTCCCTCCCTAAGGTATTCCCTTCCTCCCAGAGCTCTCACTACGCTTAAGCTTAACTTGGCTGCAGGGTGACCTGGAAGAATTGCTTGGACCAGTTCCATTAGTAGATTCCCCATCCACCTCCGGAGATGGGACCCAGTCCTTTCCTCTCTTCCCCGCCACTCCAGAACACCCAGCCCACCTGGTGATTGTGTACGTGCCTCCGCTCGCCGCTTGGTTCTGTGATCTTATTGCCCTCTACACAGTGCCGGCCAAGAATGTCCCTCCGCGTCTGGTGAGTGTCCTTAATGTCTTCCCTAAACATCCGTTCCTTAGAGTCTGCCCTCAGGCATCCCTATGGCTTTTGGAGCGGGGTTCAAGCTCAACAATAAGGACAATTCCCGCTCTCGACATTCCCTGCTACCCCAAGACGCCGAAGAGTCCCGCAGAAGTGCGGAAGCCGAGCTCCTCTCCCCCACTGTCGACAAGACCCACGACCACCATCATCCACCGACCAGTTGGTCGTCCATTCTCGAGAATTGGTACTGCCATCCATCCTCCGCGTCTCCGCCGCCACCTCCGTCATCCTCGGACGCCAAGGGAAAGATCCAGAATGCTTCCCCCTACGAGCTACTCGTCAAGGAGCGCATGATGGGCCTCTACCTGGCTGTATTCATACATCACGAGGCCAAGCCATTCGTTAAAGGCGAGCTCTCAGTGTATGCCGTAGGTATCACTCGAAAATTAACCTACATACAGGTACTTCTAAGTCGGCGGTGACGGCTGGGCTTATCGGAGGGCGTGTCGGGAACAAGGGCGGTGTGGGGGTTAGCGTGAACCTCAATGGGACTACGTTTCTCTTCATCAACGCTAATTTGGCAGGTGGGTGTCTCAGATCTCGGCCGTTGCTACTGTGACTGAGTGGGATTCGGGAACAGCCCATGAGGGCAAGGTTCACCATCGGCTGGCAGACCTGGCCAAAATCAAGGCAGAGCTCTCGGTGAACGACTATCTATCACCCACTGACCCTCGGTTCATGGCTGAAGGTAAGGTAAATGGCGACTCTCGGGATCTACACTTTATTGACAGAGCATATAGACATCACTGATCGTTTTGACACGACCTTCATCTTCGGCGATCTGAATTTCCGCTTGGATATCACCCGCCTGCACGCGGATTGGTTGATCTCTCGCAAAGGTTCGCTGACCTTTCGCCTTCGCCATCCTCATAGCTGATGTCCTACCAGAATACGAGCAAGCACTCGAGTTCGATCAACTTCGGAAGGTCATGTCCGAAGGTGATGCCTTTGCCGGCTTCAGGGAGGCACCCATCAATTTCCCTCCGACATTCAAGTACGACGTCCTCCGCACCATCAAGCGCTCTAGGCACAAATCTTTCAAGCGCCAGCCAGTCACTCCCACAGCAGCAGCCGCGCCAAACCACGAGAAGCTCCTATCCGACGTCGTCGAGCTCGAGCCGCCGTCTATCTCCACCCTCGACCAGGAAGATCGCAGTTCGCATCACGACCAGAACGGCGACGGGGACGCGGAGGCTGACGCTGTCTCCGTCGCGTCCTCTGCGTGGATGTCAATGCGCTCGCGACGCACCGTCGACCCAGATGTGGATGACGACGCGGACGAGCACGAGCCCGCGTCCCCGAACTATCTCTCCCAATCGCCCCCCGCGAGCGCTAGCGCGAGCAATCTTGTGCACAAGGTCTTCACAGCGACCGCCGCGCACAAGGCCAAGGAGAAGTGGATGGGCATCTTCAACCCTGGCAGCCCCAAGTCGCCGGCACACCGCTCCAGCCCCTCGCACCGCTCCAGCCCGAGCAAGAGGTCGAAATGGCGCCAAAGCTGGGGCGCGAACCGGTCTCCTCTGCCCATGCGGAGCGCGAGCCAGCCGACCGCATCATCGCACTCGAACCCGGAGGGCCCGCCCCCAACGATGCCGGTGGACCCTGCGGATCCGAGGCAGCCCAAGGCGGGAAGGAGGAAGGAGCTGCAGGCAGCAGTGCTGGATGCCGTGCATGCGCGACCGCATAAGCACCTCGCTTTGAGCGAAAACAACGTCGACTTAGAGGACGAGAATAAAGGCGTATACGACTCGTCGCATAAGCAGCGGGTACCTAGCTGGTACGTACTGCGATCCTGTCAGCGGCCGCGAGACTGATGAGTGTGGCATGATCCAGGTGTGACCGTATACTGTGGAAGTCGACGATCGTTCCAGAACCTGACGCGGACTCGCACAAGTTCAACCCCATACGCACGAAGATGGGCCAGATATTCCACGCGCTGCGGCCGTCGTCTCTTCGCACCCGTCGAGACTCCACTTGGTCTCTCAATCATCCAGATCTATCACAACCTCCCTCGGCGTTATCGTCGGAGCAGACACCCCGTGTTTCGTCCCCGTCCCCGTCCTCGCCAGGAGAGGTTTTCCCTAGGTCGAACTACGTCCCTCGTCTCCCACCTCCACCCCGTATAAAAGTGCCAGGAAGTCGGTTAATGCAAGTTCGATCAGCAGACTCGCTTCGCAAGTCCTCGTCTTCAGACGACCGCATACTCGCCCGCGTCCAATCCCATGAGCCCGCACCCGTCCCCGCACCGGGATCCGCACCCCCAACGTCACTCTCGCCTGTGACCCGGGGGGTGCCCATGCGCCACGCCAACACGATCTCTCCTGTGATGCCCACAGGGGAGACCTCCGGTAACCTCGTCGCTTCTCCCGTATCTTCCCCCGATAGCCCCGTGGACGTTTCCGCGGCGCCGCATTCTCCCGCGACCTCACCCTCGGCGCCGGTCTTCCGTTGGCTACTCCCCTTCCTCTACCGCGACGGCGGGCATCAGGGCGGAGGGCTGTCGTCCGCGGACGCGCTCACCTCGACCTCGACTGTGAGCAAGCCGCAAGTGCTGCCGCGCAGGGGGGACGTCGTTTGCCTCAAGTACGACACGCTCGACGACCGGGGCATGCGTAGGTTAGAGGGGCGGAGCGACCACCGGCCCGTGATCGGGACGTACGCCGTATACATATAGAGATTTTTCTTACGATATACCGTTTACTAGTTAGTTGATTAGCCACCACCGTCGTTCGCACTTGCAGATACCTTCCCCCTTTCGTACCCTCTCCCGCGGCATTGTACATGTGGACTCGGACGCTTTCCGCTAACGTTATATACCACCCATTATCCATTCGGATCCGGATCCGCCTGACTAGAGCAGCTCCCCCAGAGGCCGAGCACCTCGGCTTGCCGTACAGTACTTATACTACAGTGCCTCATAACTACCGATAAACGTTAAAACATCTCACTCCGCATCGACGTGAAGTCAGTCTGAGCGGCGGAATAGTCGCCTCCGATTACTGCAGCCTCAAGTGGTGGCACAACGCTTTGAACACAACAGTGATGGGAGTACGTTACTACACGATGGGAGAAGACCGTTGAAAACCGTCTCACCCTTTGTCATGTCATTGTTAAAGATGGTAGGAAAGAGAAGTGCGGTACTGACATACCGCTGTATATGAAAGGTGACCAAAAATTGCGGTTACACCACCTGGCATTTCGAAGGCCGGAACCCCACCGATGGTCGGTAAGCAGTCCTACTCTCTGGAAGCAGCGCGAAGTATTGCGTTTAGTAAAGGACTTCCTTCGCTGCGTGCGCGAATAATAGGGTAACACCCCTATGGATAATAAGCGTGCCAAAACTACACACAGACTGCCACACCATGAGGGCGTCAGCGCGCAATTTCGTAGGCAGGCTCAAGTCAGGCGCACACCGGCCTCGGGTAGATTCAGGGGGATAGAGTGTTGAAAGAGCCCTTCGGAGACAACTCACGCGCATCCATACACACGCCGCTAGCAAGCACAAGGGGATTCAACATTAACGGATTCGACCTCGTGACACATCTAGTCTAGTCCTCAGGGCTCCAGCGAAGCAGGGAAGGTGCCGTTCTCGCGCTGCTCATCCCACTTGCCAATCTGGTGGGGTGGAGGGTTGGTCAGAGATACCATTACCACAATGGACAAAACACGAGGTAACGCACCCATTCGTCTATGCAAGGTAGTCGCGTGCATAGGAGACAAGGGATTGAGAATTAGTGGGCCGATAGAAGGGAGGCGAACTGGAGACTGACTGGGGCAAAGAGAGTTATACGCCCGCTTAAACTGCTTACAAGGGGCGTAGTCCTCGCCCTTAGCGGCGATGCACTTGAAGTAGTCCGTGTAGTTCTGGAAGCTATTTGGGCGGAGAGGGAGGAAGTCGGTGAGTAAGAAGTGCGTCAAGGGTGGTATAGCGAGAGAAATAAACAAACCAATGCCTGGTCTGGTTCTGGTTGGGGAAGCGGGCTGGGGAAAGGTGTGAGTGCACAGGTAGGAGAGCTGTTGGGGGCATTTTGCTGACCATCGAAGCCAGCGGTCTGGAGGACATATTTGCTATGAACGCGTCGCAAAGGTCAGAAGCCGCGCAAAGTAGATGGCACAAACTTCGACGAACCTGGAGAGGTCAGACATGGTGAGGAGTGCGGGTAAGATGAACGTAGGGCGGGGGCAAGGAAGTGTTGAGGGGATAAAGGAGAGAGCCGGAACGCGGCTCCCGTCATTGGTTTCCTTCCGGTAGGCGCCGGCCAGGTAGGGCGAGCCAGACCCTGCCAGACCCAGTCCCGGCGCGTCACTCCGCCTCAACGCCGCCACTTCCACTCTCCATCTCGTTCAGCCACCTGGTCCCGTTCTTGTCATTTTGGAACTCACACGCTCTTCCTCACAATCCATCTATTAATCTGGCTCGTTCGATCTGCATTCACCATGGATGCACTCAAAGCTGAGATTGCGCTCAAGCGCAAGGCTCTTGACATTCCCGCACCCGAAGGTGCTAAGCCCTCTAAATACATGCGGAGAGGAGACATAGAGCGGCTGAAGGAAGAACAAGAGAAACGGGAGGCGGAGGCGCGGGAGGAGAAGCGGCGACAGGAGCGCGAGCGTGAGGAGCGTGAACGGGAGGAGCGGCGGCGAGAGAGGAATACCAAAGTAAGTGTGCATCTACCAAGGGTATACTTTGGCTGATACCTCTCCAAGCATGCAACAGTCTCTCGTCCTGCGAGCGCGTCTCCTTTTCCGGAAGGGAGCGCGTCGCCCGCACCCGACTCGGCACAGGCCTTCAACATCTCAAATGAGGAGACCATCCGCCGCCTTCGTGCTAAGGGCCAGCCCATCAGGTTATTCGGCGAATCGGACAAGGACCGCAGGCTACGTCTCCGTGCCCTTGAGTTGATTGAAGAGAGAGATTCCGAGCGACATGGGGGTCAGAACGACTTCAAGAAGGCCTTAGAGGATGTGGAGAATGTGGAGAGACAGATGAAGGACCGGCAGGTGCAAGAAGAACAAGGGAAGGAGAAGGGGAAGAAGAAAGATAGCGATGCTTCTCTGGGCACCGACGTACTTGACCTCGGACTCGTCAAGACTGACCCCGACAAGCTGTACCCCATCATCTATTATGCGCTGAAGAGAGCGTTGAAAGAGTGGGAGCAATGGATGGACGAGCGACCCGGTGCGTGAGTGAATTTAATATCATCACTGCATGTATACTCAACCGCGTATAGAACATGTGAAACGCACTACTCAGGGTAAACTCGCTGCGGCAACACAACGCCAGTCAGCGGAGTACTTGAAACCGCTATTCAAGCTTCTCCGTGCAAGAGTACGTTTAAGCAAGTTCCCTCCGGAACTCCGTCGGTTACTCACCCCTTACACAGAATCTTCCAGCAGATATGCTCGCTCGTATCGCCGAGATTGTCCATCACATGCAGAAGAGACAGTACCAAAAGGCTAACGACTCCTACTTGCGGTTGTCTATCGGTAATGCTCCGTGGCCTATCGGAGTCACCATGGTTGGGTAAGATTGAGTGCTACCAACATGTTTCTTTTATTGACCAGACAATGTAGTATTCACGAGCGGTCGGCACGAGAGAAGATTTCAGCAGATCAAGTTGCACATGTATTGAACGACGAAGTCAGCCGGAAATATATACAGAGTCTCAAGAGGTGTGCATGTTCTCCCCTATACCAATACACCTCCCTGATAGATACCTCTACAGGATTCTCACCTTTGCTCAAACGAAGTATCCGCCGGAGGATGTCACACAGTTGATGGGCTAATTCGCTGTGCAGGTATTCGTTGGTCTTATGTATGATGTGTAGTTTCAGCCTGGGTACTGTACGTCCCAGACACTAGGCGATGTATCCTGTCCAGGCCTCGTCGCGTCGCCTATTTCGGCGCTTGCTCCCATGTCCGGAGTGACCGAATGTTTGCTCTCGGCTACCACGTGGTCCACGACAAGGAGAGACTAGCGCCCGGGGTTCGGAGTCGCGTCTGTTCGCTGTGGCCGAATTGGTGACGCGAGTTGGACGCGAGGGACTCGGTCGCTGTTTCTCCGAGTCCACTCCATTCGACCCTTCCCCTTCTGCACCGGAGATCACACTCTCTGTGGTAATCTTCCGTCATTTGACGCGACCCCACTAAACGGCTTCTCTACCAGCACCCACCAACAATGGCCCTCGGGTCGCCTTCTGCTGCTTCCGCTGCAAAGCTCATCTTCTGGTCCCCGGACGCGTCTTCCGGTGGCGCGAGCCATTCAGATACCGGGCAATCCCTCCAGGCTGAGAATGCGAATGAGGCCGAACACGAACATGGCCGAATCTCTATGTATGTTGCTGTGTTCGAGGGTACGTCTGCTTTAGTTCAACTGCGCAAGCCCCTATTCACGCAACACGACACGAAGACATGCTGAAAGCTGTAATATCCGGAGAGGGAAAGCTATTTCTACAACACGAGCTCGACTGCTTTATGGCCTGGCATAGACTACCTTGTACGTCCTCTACCGCAACACCCCTCACGCCTCTTCACCATGTAAACGTGTTTAGACAACGCGAAGTACTTGTTCTGCCGCCTCTGTCTCCGCAAGGAAGGCAGATGGCACAGACTGGGTACTCTAAGTTACGAGAGCGAGATCGGTCCGGAAGGCATCCTGGAGGGCATCAAACGGCTCTGTGGCCCGGCGGGAGACAAGGATGTCCAACCGAAGAAGGAAGAGGTGGATGAGGGTATTCCAGATCTACCCCTAGCGTTCACGCTCAAAGAGGATGTTAAGCCTAAGGTCGAACCATCGGAGCCTTTGCTACCTGCTGAGAAAGGAGGTCATCCCAAGGTTGGTCCCGAGACCATTGACCTTATGCTAGACGACGACGACGAGCAACCACAGGCCGGACCCTCTCGACTGAGCCCCGAATTTACGCCTCCGCCCTCCCAACCTCCACCGACGGAAGTTGGTTCCATGGACTATTCCGTGTTTGCGGACAACGAAGACCAGGCGGAGCTGTCTCAGCTGCTGGAGTGCCTGAACGTAGACGAACTCTCTGAACTTGCTAAGCAATTGAAGGTGAAAGTGCAGACGAAGAAGGTACACCAGACCTACCTTGTCGCGAACGCAGCTAATCTCCTTCCGCAGCGCGACGTACTAGTAGATACTATCCTCCGCAACTCTGCAACTCAAAGTACGTTATCCTTCGGCCTGAAACAGGATAATAAGAAGCCCATGGTCCAGAAGAAGCTTCCGTTCGACTTAAAGAAACCCCAGAAGGCACTGCATCAGAGCACATTGCCCTTCAAACCCCCTCCGGGCCGCTTGCATACACAGCAGGAGCATTTGCGCGTAATGGCGATGAAGAAACTCAGTATGTGTCTCAATACTTCCCTCGAGGCGTATGCGCGCTCACAGAAATCATTCAGAGAAATGCATTCGCTTGAATCCTCATGTCGTTGCACTTTTTCAACGAGCAAACCTTGTCTACTTCCGGAACACCATACACACACCCGATATGCTCACCTCCGCGGTTCTGGCAGCCGCCAAGAAACGCAGTTATGCGAACTATCCGTTCGTGCGTACCGCGGACATTTGGGCGTCACGTCAAGATCTTATCGCGTACGAGGGAGCACTCGCCATCGAGGCTAAGGTCGATCAACTGCTGGAAGGCACTACGTTCAATATTGGGCGAGGGCGCTCGACTGTGAGCAAGACACCCGCAGTGGAGGTCAAAGAGGAACCTCAAGCACAGGAAAGCGAGCGCGTGCAGAATGCCCGTCAGGTGAAGGAGATCCTCGATGTGGTCTACCCAAATTGGTGCGATCTTGTTGCGGTCAAAGACGACATCGATCCGCGGCGCAGAGGCTTGGAGCGGTTCGATTGCGGTGCGTGTTTCACGGCGCATCCACAGCGCACCCTTGTTCTTTGCTACGCATCTGTGCTAATTTAAGAGTTCTTGTGCGCACAGGACACATCCTCACACGCGTCGTGTGCAAAGGCGCATACGCGCTCGGCGTACTTAAGGATTATCGCGAAGAGCTGCGCGTGCTGGATGCTTTGCTCGCGCAGCGGCGGTGGCGCCGTGCGCGGCGAGGGCGGTGGTATGATCGACGGGCGCTTATCCTCATGCACCACCTGAAGAACGAAGAAGGAAGTAACGAACAAGCAATGGATACCGTCGTAGAAGCGCTTCTCGACGTCGATACACACATCGGTAAGTTACGACTCCGTCGGTCCTATGCGATAATGTTCGTACCTTGGTGTGGGAGAGCTTATCACCACATTGCCGTGACAGTATTCCGCCCAATGCTGGTCCAGAGGCTAACCAGACTCGAGAAACGCTTGAAAATTCCAGCCGAAGATCGCCATGTGTGTGAAGGGCATTTGGGGAAAGCCCCGAATGTGTACGTGGAAGGAGTGCGCATCCGACATCGCGCCGGCAGTCTGATGCTGGATCAAGTGGGCTATGTTGTCAACGGCGGAAACAACGTCGGTGGTCTATATTGGAAGAAAGGGGCGGATAGTCCGGTGAAGAAGGTCAAAGTCGAGGTGACTGAGATTGTCTGTCTATCGGATTTGCTAAACTAACTCCGTCAAAGGAGAAGCCCGAGAAAGGCGGCAAGTCTATCTGGAAGGGAGACAGCGACGAGGAGGTCTTCGTCGAAATCTTCGCGCTACAACACTATGAGAAACAAGGTTACAAAGGGTTAGTCTTATCCGGCCGTCTGAATGACTATTTTCTCACCCAATGCCATTTCGCCTCTAGCTTCCATTGCGAGGGCCGGATCGTGACCACGCTCTTCGGCCTACTCTTTTGGGACATAATCTTCGCCTCAATCCCTGGTGCTTTCGAGACACGTTACCAGTCCGCACCGCTTGACCTCGCTGAAGAAACCTTCTACTACTCTCGCCAAGACCTCGCGGATGCACGTCTGCGGGAGATCGAGGAGGGTAAGGGCGCGGAGATCCTTGAGCGCACGTACGACACACAGAAGAATGTACTGTGCGTCGGTGTAAGGTGGGATCTCTTCCAGAAGGAGGATCTCCTTGGTATCGTACGGGTAAGCTTGCTTCATTACTGGCTACTTGATTGGCTTATCTAACAAGGAAAGCAGTGCTTTAAGCCGAAGGCACTCAGCGCGATTTGCAAGGTCATGTGCGAAGACTACTCCGCGCGCACCTCGGGCGTGCCAGACCTCATTGTATGGAGGGACAATGAGGATGTCGCGGAGCGGCGCGCCATGTTCGTGGAGGTCAAAGGTCCGGGTGATACGTTGCAGGAGAACCAGAAGGTGAGGGGAGTTAAATTCTCCCATGATGCATAACTGTTGCTGACGCCATCCACGACCTTGCCGCAGGTGTGGATCGACGTTCTGTTACAGGCAGGCATGCCCGTCGAGCTCTGTCACGTCCACGAACCCGGTGACGGCCCCAAGGTCAAATTCAAGACACCCAAGAAAGAGAAGGTGAAGAAGCCTGCGAGTGCTCGCAAGCGTAAGCGTACGCCGCAGCAGCGTACTATCGAGTCTGAGGACGAGGACGAACTCTACCAGGAAGACGACGAGGAGCCGGACTGGTCACAACTGGATCGCTACACAGACGGAGATGAGGAGTTGCCCACGCCTGCGCCGAAACGGCAGCGGCGGATGACCCGTTCGGCGGCCACTTCCGCGCTCGCTTCGATACAGGAGTCCCCGCCTGCAAAGGATCTACAATAAGTAGACGGCTAGTTGGAATTGGTCATTCCTGCGGCGTCACAGGGCTCAGCTGGCGCGGCGTCGCTGAGGAAAAGGGAGCGCGCGGTCGAGGATGAGCCCTACGGTTGGGTCATGCTCAAAGTTTTGATATGAACTAAGTTATCAGTATGTTATAGAGGATCGTGTACAAGTAGCGCTACTATACCCCAGTGCTCTGTTTACGTACGTTCTAGCGTAGAACTAACACCGCTCTAATTAAGTTACATACTTGTTGTGATGCCTTCCTGCTTATTGAGAGGCATCGGACATGAGGTTTCGCCAGCCATCCCAAAACAAAACCAGGAAACCACCCGAGCGTACGAGATAGTGACATACAAATGCACAGCGTGGCTCCGACCATAACTCTATCACCGCGAAGCTCCTCCTGCGCCCCCCTCTCACCGCTTGATTGGCGTTACGATAAGTCGCCGTGGATAATACTGCTCCTCCGCCGGGATATCCGGCGCTGGCGTGTCGCAATCAAGGTGCACATCGAAGTGAGCGGGGTTTGTCGGCATGTCGATATCATGTCTATGGAATGGTCAGAATAGAAGCATTGACATTCACCGGTCTGCACTAGTGACTTACTCAATCTCACAGTGGTTGATGATCTTAGCCAGGGTCTGTGCCGGCAACGAGAGGCAGCGATGGCAGCCCCACATCTTGTACTCGTTGTAAAGCTTCTTCTCCATACGTCCTGGCTCAAAATTCCTTATGCGATGCGTATCAAAGTCGTTGAGGAGGGTGAGTGAGACGTCGTGTCCGACGTGGTCTGGTTGACACAGATGTTTGACCTAGACGTTATCGAGTCGTCAGCAGTTATTTCACCCGATACTGGAAGCTCGTCAACATACTGCAACCCGCCATGGCATGACACATACGACGCTATCATTACTGCACTTCCCACACGCGAATCTGGGCTGGTCACCGTCCGGCTCATGCCCTTCGACCATGTTAGCGCCATAGCCTGCTAAAGCGAGCACTTTCTCCGCTGCAAGGTGTGCGTCCATCGCGTACTCGACCTTATCACCTGAGTGGTTCCACGGGAATTCGTCAAGTATGCAGTTATACGCGTTGAAAAGCGCATCCTCGTCTGTTTTAGGGTACAGATTGATCGGTGGTCCTGTGCGTGCGCATCTGTGCGCAAGCACACGGGAGCCATCTAGCAGACAGCCGTTGACCGTGCACCGCCACCACGCTGACGCGAGGTAGATGCAGGAAACGTCATCGTATGTAGGCTCCTCGAGATGACCAGGAAAGTCGTCCTTCCACTCCGCCTCGTTCGTGCCTTGGACAAGGCGCTTGAGCGCCTCAGAAGGAACCATTCTGTACAATAGACGTTCCATCTTCCTTTTCCAGGCGTCGATTGCGCTGGAAATTGCTAAGCGAAATTCCGGGGGTGGTGGATCGTTGGGTGCGTAATATTGATCGTGTGGTTCGCTCATGAGGGGCTCGAAATCGGAGGAATACCACGACAGGTCGGCAGGCGAGGGTAGGGTCTCCCCGATTTGGCGGCTATCGAGGCAGTGCTTGAGGCACTCTCGTATGACATACAGTCGATTCTCGTAGTGACCGCCGAAATCGCGCATGAGACAAAAAGTGCGCGCCTCTTCAGCGAAAGTGATCATGGACCCTTTGATGTTATTCCAAACTGCCACGAGCCATTGAGTGAGTAGGCTTGTCATATGTACTGCCATTACATACTACGATCAGTCACTGCCTTAGCCTGGTTGACCGGAGGTAGCGAGCAGAACCTCTCATAGAGCTTTTGATCCATTCGGACGAGATCATACTTGTACCCGAGTTCTTCCAGGCGTTCGAGAATCCTAACGAACAATGATCCATAGTCAGCAGAGATGCACGACTGGATCTAACCGAGTTAACCAGCTCAAAGTCTGCTCACTGTTTCCGACGAAGACTACGGAGATCTGAGAGTTCCCGGGCACGCCTGCGATCCTCGCGCCAATGCCACTGTTGCAGAAGCTCGCCATCCTGACCAGGAAACCTCTGTCAATACACGTCATATATTGCATCGACGACGAGGTGTATACTGACCACCTCTCGCTGATTTGTCGCTTCAACCCGAGCAGCCTCTAGCTCTTCTAAGGCCGTTTCGTCACCATGACAACAATTAATCTGACTTATCAGCTCCTCTAGCATAGCTTTTGAAAAGTATAATTCTGTTAATATCTCAGCTACCAAGATAAAAGATGCAAGTAATGGAATAGACCCACTATTGCTTGTGGGGGCTTCGGCCGGAAGCATGGCGCGGATGTTGATGATAGCGTCGATTTCGACGCTTATGGCTGTATCCACATCTTCCAACTGAGCGAAACTGGTGTCATTAAGCGTGATGGAAGCAACTGCTAGCAAGGAGAGAAGCCTACCTGGTTGGCAGGCAGGATTTACAACACCGGACCCGTAAGCACCAAAATGCTTCTTTGACCCTTGCAACCCCACAAAACTATTCAACGCAGGGAAAGAAAAAAAATCAGCCAATCCCGAAATAAATGGGCACGTATTGGGAATACGTACGTCGCAGTGTCGGCCAAACATCAGGTTCGCATAGGCGGGTTCCGTGAGATCTTGAGGGCGGTGTGGCAAGTCAGGTACATTCGCTTCAGCACATCTCCAGATGAAAGCATTGGTACGAGCCAGCAGCAACCTGCGCAATGCCTTTGTCGTTCTTGCGAGGCTGAGTAGGTCACCTGGACGCAGGTGGCCGAGTATCTGGACATGGGGGGAGGGGGGATTAAAGGAGAGGGGTTAATGGGGAACGTTCGCTACTACACACCTCGTATAGAATCTCCAGAGGCATCTCCGGTAATCTGCTTAGCGACATTCGCCGTAGAGTTGTATGATTTTCCTTTTTGGATTTGCTGGACTTCACTACAGCGCCGCAGCGTTTGGTGGAATGATGAGCGGAGCTGGAGTCATCATTGCTGTCGCGCATATTACCATTGTTGGACCGAATGCGCGCTGACGAAGAGGCAGTGGCTTGTAGCCTCAACGACCGACGCGTTCCGGGCGCAAGATTTGCACACATGAGTGACGAGGAGGGAGTAGAAAGGTAGCTAGTTCAAGTTAGGAAGCTGAACAGGGAATGAGACGCGTCTCGCTTACCACTGCCAGACGCGTCCTCGATCTAAACGTGAATTCAGGTCACGTGCGGGAGAGTCGCCGTCAACATCCGTCTCCGACTCGGAATCGCCGGTCGGCTTTCCACTGCCTCTCGCCGAGTCGATGTGGTTGAAACCTTCGTCGTCCATAGTGTCAAGATGAGCGCTGGAACTTGATGAAGTATCGAACTTCTGTACTCAACGTTACTGCTCAGAACTTCTACGTAGTACCATGTAATCCGAGAACTTCTGCTGATCGGAACCAGTTCATAAACATGTACGTTACCGTCTGGAATCATGTCACAAGAATATTTTAGGTACATGTCGATGATTGATAGTAGATGACAAGTATAACGGATGTACCACTCTGGGAGACGCTGTAGGGCGAGAAACGTACAAAGCAGCGGAAAGCCTATGCTACATATTGTCAAACTCCAGAGCACAACACAAGAGATGAATGTAAATCACAGGGCTCTCTGGCGCATCCGTGCGCTGACAGTGCGGAGGCCGGCGTATACCTTCCCAGGAGGTGAGCCCAAAATGAGAGACACAATGGCATCCCTCGCAACTTTGATGTTCTGGAACGAACCCAAGATATGGATTTTACTGGAGAATCGAGAAATGAGAGTCCCAGCCAAGTATGTGAAGACGTGGACATACGTATCAGCGAGAACGATACGCGTTCGGCTCGCGTTTTCGATGGTGAATTTTGTCTTGCCATCCTGGCCGGCGATACGACCTTAAACACAACCAATGACCACGCGTTATTTTCCCAAGATCAACCAGAATACTCACCAATCGCGCGAGACAAATGGTCACCATGCAATGTCTTGACATCCTTGATCTCAAAGGAGTCAAGGTACAGATCGTCAAGGCGAAGGAGGGCGATTGAATCCTGTGCAAAGTATAATCAGGGGCACAGACGCAAAAGGCTTTAACAAAGACCCACATTGACATCGAAGCCCAACGCATAGGCTTTCACAAAGTCTGCGCCTTTCTGAATGGCACCAATATCCTTCGTATGCTTGGAAGTCTCGAGGAGATATCAAGATTAAGTTATAACGAGGCAAAATCAGCGAACTCACCCTGATCTCGACGCACTTCCGCTGAACGTTCATGCGTACTTGAAGCTGCAGCATCTCTGTCAGGGGCGCAAATATGTTGACCCAGTCCTTCTTCAAGGGGGTCATGCGATGTGGAGGTATAGGTATCCTGCGAATCTCCGACTTGAGCGCAGCCCGTTGTGCAGATGCGGGAAGGGGAAGAAAGGCAGGGGCATCCGTCTGAGATGGAGCGGAATGGTCGGTATCAATCATTACTTCATCGTCCTGTTCAGTCCAATTTGTCTCTGGCTGCGTCCCCTCAGCTGCAGTCTCTCGGGCGGCGACCTCTGAAACCGTAGGCTCGTCCATCTCGAGGTCCTCCTCTTGGCCTTCGGTGGGTGCAGTCCTCGCGGGCTTTTTAGACATCTTTCTTCGATTTTTCTTCTGTTTCACCTCTGAGGTGCTCGCCTGTGAGTGAAGGACGACCATGGTCCCCAGAGCGTGGATATAATGCAGCGATCAAGGAGGAAGCGAAGGGGCCGAACTGACTGGGCGTCTGCAGAAATTCTGCACTCATGCTCGGAATTTGCCGAGTGCCCGGCCAAGTCCTGGCCAGGGTACTCGTGGGCAGTGGTGCTTCATTCATACATACTACTCTCTCCCTCCATTCTAACTCCACTCATTCTCCCCGCTATACATTAGGCCACACAACCGAAGCAGAATGGCGACGCTTCCAGCCGGAGGCTCTACAAAGAGCATGAGCGAGAGCCGCGCGGAAGGTGAGTGATAGACACCGGTTGATCTTGCGAGCGCTCTGTGTAGCAGCACTGACATGATTTATATTCTCTCACCCACCACTCCCTACCTTGGGTCTCTGCCGCATAAGCTCTTCAAGCGTTACTCGACTCTCTTGCTCCTGGTGCAGAAGAAGTCAAGAATGAGAAGTTGAACAAGGACCAAGTCCGACGTATCTCGGACAGGCTCGGCGAGCTCCTCGGCGATGATGCCGTGCCCGACACTCCTCAGCGGAATGAGAAGGGTGAGGTATGTCCCCCTGATCGTGCTCTCGAACCGCCTCGAATATATACACATTCTCCGCAGCTTGTCAATGAGGAAGGCTTGCCCATCATCGACATCGTCGAGCCTGTGCCTGCCTCCGATGAGCATGTAGCGCCAGGCACCGCTCCGGCCTCCCAAGACCCGAATGCCATTCCCCTATGGGCACTGTCTCCCTCGGAGCAAGCGCGTAGGCGCGCGGATCGCGATCGAGTCCTGGACGTGCTGGAGGAGGAAGAACGTATCCAGCTTGAGAAGGTTGAGGTTGAGGAGCGCGCACGCTTCGCGGCCAACCTCGAAAAGCGCAAACAGGCCGCCGAGGCAGAGATGGATGCTCTCAAGAAGGCACGAGAGATGCAGAAGAAGATGGGTAAGGCTCTCCTCCGAAACCTTGCCGAGGCGCGCGATCGCGAGGAGAAGGAGAGGTTAGCGGTAGAGGAGGCAGAAAAGCAGGCGCGTGAAGAGCGGCGGAAGTTGAAGCCCAGGAAAAGCGTTACGTTTGCGGACCTTCCACCGGACCACGAATACCAACCGGCGAACAGTGTACCGATGCCGCCACTTCCTCTAGGCTCGGTAAACGGCTCTCCGGCCACGCCCAAACCGCCGGGCAAGAGCACGCTGCTTACTCGTGCGCAAATGGACTTAGGCCCTATGCGGATGAACGTGGTTGAACGCTTGCCCGGTCGTGGACGAGGTCCCAAATCACCTCCACCGCCTACCCAACCTGATTCTGACGACGAGTCCGAACCTGGGTCCGACGTCCCCGTTGATTCTGACGACGGAGAGATCATCCGGTCAGATCATTCTGACTCCGATCCTCCACCGTCCAATCCTGAGGATGAATCGGACGAAAGTGACTTCGGAGAACTGGGGGACAAGGAGCCAGTGGAATGGGATGACGAGACGTACAATTTCGCTCAGCATCAGCGCGAGATCGCCCTTGCGTACTACGAAAAACGCTCTACGGTCGGGGCAGAGGCTTTGGCGGCGATGCGTAATCATGAGCACTCAGAGGAGGAGCATGAATGGGATCAGCCGGTAAGCTGCAAGCCACTATCAGACACCTTGTGCTCATCCACCCCCGGCCTCTCAGGTTGTGCCATTGGAAGCTACACTTGCTACCGCTCCACCCAAACCACCCGTCTCGCGGTTTAAAGCGTCCAGATCATCCAACCCGTCATCTTTGCCCTCCCAATCTCTTGGGGCGTCTGTTCTCCCCGTCTCCCAGTCATCCGCATTGAAGGCGGCAGTCCGGTTGGGCACACTCGAGGATGGTGACCTCATTGGCGGCCAGGACGGTGAGAGTGACGATGAGATAGATCCGGCAGCACAGGAGATACTAGACATGCTCAAGAAAGGCGATGTGGCCAATGTCGGACCTAGCTTGTCTACCAGCGTCTCGACCACTCCTTTCGAGGCATCCCCCTCCGTCATCTCTTCACCCGCGCCCACCTCCACCCCTGCCACTCCCCTTCCCAAACCGTCTAAGATATCTCAGTTCAAGCAATCCTTCGCCGAACAAGTCTCGCCTCAACCGCTGTTCTCTTCAAGCGAAACTACTCCCGTAGCCACGTCAGGCAGGTCGTCACCGAAACTCCCATCGTCGAGCGGAACCCCGGTTTCTATTCCGACTAGAGACACTCGGATGTCTCAGCCTGGACCGTCGAAGAGGCCTTCCGGCTCCGTTCCGATTCAGATGCCGGGCATGATTGTGGACTCGCCATCGTTCCCCGCGCCGGGCGTTACCTCATCTCCGTCATTCTCTGGCCCTGACGTTACCTCACGGCTTGCAGCCTTCGAGTCGATGGTTTTGGAGTCCCCATCGTTCAGCAGCGTGTCGTCAACCGCCGTTGGAACCCCAATCTCAGCAACGTCTCTCTCAGTGCCTGCCTCAGGCACAGGTTCACCAATACCCTCGATGCTGACCACATCTGGGCCTCTCAGCGCGTCAGTTCTGGAGCGGAGACCTGTCGTAGCGGCCAACGTGCGCGAGTCGACGCCTGGAACATCACGATCGGCTGGTACAACACCAGTGAGGGAGAAGAAGGTATCAAGGTTCCTTGCAGAGCGGATGTAATATGTCGCAGTTTTGTGCTATACTCCAATGCTTGTGTATGTACGTCGATGTATCGCTAGTATTTATGGAATATCGTGTGTATGCGTTGCAACCCATGTCCTTGACAAGCCGTCCAATGAGCGTATGAAAACGTTCTAAGCGTGACCGTGACGGCGGCCTCGGAGTGATGGCCTTGTGTTGGCGACAAGGTTCGCGTCCTATCGGCGTCTGCTTGTGCCATCGGTCTTTACCCACAACCTCTATGGTCGACCGCCCACTCGTCGCGGTCGCAGTCCGCGTCGTGTTTGCCCTCGCGACGTGCACGTTCTTTCAACCTGACGAGTTTTTCCAGTCGCTTGAGGTCGCCCACCATGCGGTCTTTGGATACGGCCACCTCACCTGGGAATGGCTCGCGCCTAGGCCGATCCGGAGCGTCGTCTACCCGGCGGTCAACATACCGGTTTACTGGCTTCTCAAAGCTCTGGAGCTGGACCAGACTGCTGCGCTGGTAGGCGGAGAACTACTCGGTACCCGCACGCTTTTATAGCAAAAAGGGCTAATCTGAGTGCGATAGATCTGGGCACCGAAGGTGCTGCATGGACTCGTGGCCGCGATGACCGAC
The DNA here is from genome assembly GCA_002150815.3 of Grammothele lineata. Lineage (NCBI taxonomy): Eukaryota > Fungi > Basidiomycota > Agaricomycetes > Polyporales > Polyporaceae > Grammothele > Grammothele lineata. The sequence continues at coordinate 82,204 of NDFF03000402.1, forward strand.
ATCTCGCTGATCCGACTAGCCGGAAGCCTCGCCGGTGAGCGATACGTGAACACAGCGGTACGCCCATTGCCCTGTGGTTAGTGGGAATCACATAGTGAATTCACGTGCTTTGCGCAGTTCGTCCTCTCGCTTACGTCCTTCTTTAACGGACTTGCGCTGTCTCGTTCGCTCTCCAATTCCGCTGAGACCGCCTTGACTACTGCCGCACTGAGCTTCTTTCCCTGGGATCTATCACTCTCATCATGGAAGTGAGTCTGCGACCTGCTTCTTTGGCTTTTTCTCATGTTTCGAACTCTCGCAGGCGTAACTTACGCAAGGCGCTCCTGTTGGCCGGACTGGCGTGCGCAATTAGGCCGACAAACGCCGTGATCTGGTTTTATATGACAATTTACCTGCTTTGGATGTTACGCAGACAACCTCGCGAAATCCTCGCCGTTGCGGCGAACGTGTGTCTCATTGGGTGAGCTTTCGAACACGTGTCACTATTCCAGAAATCGACTGAACACCCGCCCAGTCTTCCAATTATAGCAGCCGTCTTCATGCTAGATTCTCAATACTACGGCAAACCAGTGTTCAGTCCCCTGAACTTTTTGCTTACAAACGCCTCCTCGGTCTCCCTCTTCTACGGAAGCAGCCCTTGGCATTACTACCTCACTCAAGCCATCCCGATACTATGCTTTCCCGGGGTGACTTGGGCTGTCGAGGGGATGTACCACGCCTCCAAACGCGACAGCTCTCCACGACTGAAAGCTGTACTCGGCCTGATAGTCTGGACAATCACTGTGTACTCGCTTGCTGGTCACAAAGAATGGCGGTTCCTCCACCCGTTGCTTCCTTTGATGCACGTTCTCGCTTCCATATCTCTTGTTGCCACTACCCCCGACTCCCGTCCGGGGACAGGCAACGTGCTGCGGTCGCCGTACCGTCGGTTGATACTGTCGGTATCTCTCGGGGCGGTTGCATACGTCGCCCTGTTTCACGAGCGCGCACAGGTGGAGGTGATGCACTACCTCCGATATCTTCCGGCAGACGACTCCATCTCCGTCGGGTTCCTCATGCCTTGCCACTCGACGCCCTGGCAAGCGTACCTGCACAGGCCGGATTTGGCCGACAACGGGAGGCTGTGGGCGCTCGGGTGTGAACCTCCGCTGCAGTACGTTCTCGTCGGTGAACCGCCGGAACCGGATATAACCACTCATCCGTTTCCGATAGGGGCCAGAACGTTTCAGACTACAAAGATCAAACAGACGTATTCTACGCGTCGCCCCTTGCATATCTAGCAACCCGATTCCCACAACGCGTCAACGCTACGTACCCTCCATCTCCCTATCCTGCTTCCATACCAGGCACGGCATCCGAGGAATTGTATCCTTGGCGGCACGAGTGGCCCCAAAATTTGGTCATGTTCGGCGCTCTACTCGATGCGAACGGTGTTCAGAATCGTCTACTCCAGCTCGGATATGAAGAGGTGTGGTATGCGGAGCACGGATGGGAAGGAGATAGCCGGAGGAAGGGCGGGGTGCGTGTATGGCGGCACCGGCGAGGTTCGACGTCTGGATAAGGCTCGGGCGAGGGTTGTAGTGACGAGACGCTGTTAACTTCTCGCGTACGGGTTCCAATCTTGCATCTGGCAAAATTTTCCGTCCAATGCCCGACGAGCGTCGCCCAAGGCGATGACGCGCGGACCTGCACGGACTCGCCCAGATGCCCGCGCACCGATGCGTGCGTTCCTTGCCACTTCCACCCGGCGAAGTCGAGATCGGGTCTGCCACGGCCGCTGTTGTCTGGGCAGCTCCAGCGCGCTCCGACCGCCACTTCGACGCGAGGCGCCCGCGCACGCCTCAGACTCGTGGCGGTCCGCATCCGGTCCGAGCGTGTATATGTAGCTCCTCCTCCGAGAGTCCGAGCCTAACCGAAAACACACCGAGTCCATCGACTGCAGACAGCCAGCCAACGGCTTTGGCCTGCTCGCCACCGACCAGCATTCTCCAGCGAGGCCGCGTCTTGCTCTCCCACACTTCCCGTCACTGCTATGGTCTCCTCATCCTCTCTGCCCGTCGAGGTCTGGCTCGAGATCTTCCGCTGCGCGACCCTCGACCCCTGGACGCAGGCGCTCTACAGCAAGGAATACTACCCCTTCGAAGCACCTCCCACTCATGCTACAGTCGACGACACGGCGCGCCATACCAAATGCGCGCTCACCCGTGTGTGCAAACAATGGCGCCGTTGGACCATCCCCCTCCTTTACGAAGACATCCTCATCCCTCGCACCTACTCCTCCATGAAGCGCATGCTTTGCAATGGCGAGGACTGGGAGCAGGACGGTATTAGCATACCCCCTTGCGCGCATCTCGTCCGTCGCGCTCTCCTTCCCTATTCCAGCACCGTGACGACCTCTCCCAAAACACCCCCGGGCGCGCTTGACGTGCTCGAGCTCTGCTCGTCTCTCCAAGTCCTCGTGCGCGCAGCGGATGTGCACACTCCCATCCAGTACGATTTCGCCACTCCCTACTGCCCCCGCCTTCCCGCGCTCAAACGCCTTGATTGGTGGCATCACAACGAGGCCGCGCGCACCGGAGGCATCAACTCCCTCACCGACGTTCTTTCCGCCGCGCCCGCGCTCGAATACCTCTCCGTCGGAGGCGAACTGTGGCCGAGCTATCTCCACGCCCCCGCTAACCCCGTATCACTGCTGAAGCTCACAACGCTCCGCTTCCGCCGCGTGAACGCGTTCTTTGTGCTCAACCTCTGTCGCGCGGTCGGCGCGCGGCCCGACGACGACGGCGACAGTTTCAAAGGCCTGAGCGACAACAGGAACGACGACTGCGCGGACGCGGTGCTCCCCGCCCTCCGCCACGTCGTTTTCGACCATGTCGCGCACGCGGACATGTTCTGGCCGCTCTGGGAATCCGCGGGCGCGCGCATACGCACCGTCGAGCTCGGACCCTCCCTCCGCTTCTACGTGCAGGACTTCCTCGCGTGCGTCCTCGCCGGCGCGCCCGAGCTTGAGGCGCTCAACTACTATCCCCACTTCACGCACCCGCCCCTCGTGGACCGCCACAGCGCACGCCTCCGCGCCGTCGGCCTCCACGCGCACCCGAACGGATTCAACTCCCCGGGCAGCGCAGAGTACTGGGCGCATCTCGAGAAGCACTTCGCGGCGCTCGCGGGCCCGGCGTTCCCCGCCCTCAAGGAGGTGCGGCTGTATGGCGACTGGAGCGCAGTCGCGGCAGATGATAGGTTTGTGGGCATTGCGAAGCCCCTGCGGCAGAAGGGCTGCCTGGTCGAGGTGCCGTAATGAGCTATATATGTATGGCATTGGGGGGTATGTGGAGGTAGGAGGGCATACAGAGCTACGTAACTTAATCTCTACTATAGACGCGCATATCGACTTGTTCTGCGATTGGTCCGTACGGAGATCGCAGTCCTATAGAGTACTATTGCTACATGTTGTTTGTTGTCGAGTACTAGAGGTATCAGTAAGTATGGGTATGGTTCGACTGTTGCGTACACGCGTATAATCTAAGCGTTTCATCGTTCCGAAGCTGGCATATGGGTAGGAAGGACACAAAGAGCGAGCACAGAAAGGGCATAGACCTAGAAAGCAAGAAATGCAGAGCAAAACAGGAGGATCGGTTAAGATTGCGGGCTCACTGCGCGCTGCGGAATTGCGAGTACGCAGGCGCGGACGAGATCCCGAAGGGATCATCAGGACGAGGCCGAGAGATGTTGCTTGCGGGCGCAGGACGTCGCTGGACCTGCGTGATTAGCCGAGGGAGCTGGTATGGGGTATGATAGGCCCCGATGAAAGGCGTCGAAGGCGGGAGCACGCCCGGGTCGGTCCAAGGCTCCGTCTGCGGAACGCGGTGCGTTCGCGAAGACAGATCAGGCGGCGTAGGGCCCAAGTAGGATGGGAAGCCGCGGCCGATAACGTGAGTAGTGGATGAAGCTGCGGGGTAGCATGAACGTTGCAAGACGCACGAGTTTGGTGAGGGAAACGTACTATGCGGGGTCGCCCTTGAGTCTGGCAAGGGGTGCCGTTGCCGGTATACCGTCGCTCGGGACTCGCTTGATCGTTGACGGTCACCAGGAGTGCGAGAGGCGCTAAAATCTCTCTCTGGAGAGCGCTGTCGCATGTCTACTCGCTGCTGGTGCCGCCAAGCGTTCGTCTGACAGACAGGGCACAAGGCGGTGTTTTCACGACGGGACCGACCTCGGCCAGGCGCCGGTGCGGGCTCGTAGTAATTGCGATGACAGAGAGAGCAGACGGGATAGTTCGTATGCGCGTCGTCGTCCGGGCTGTGGGGTACGTCGTACAGGAAGGACGGCTCGACAGATCCGTGGCGCGACGACGCAGCGCTGGAGCTGGAGGAGCCCCGTTCCGGATCCATGGGGAAGAGCAGCTCGGAGCCGCTGGAGCGACCGCTGGCGGAGCTGCCTGGACGCTGGAAGGGAGACCACTCGCGATAGCCGGGGCCTCCGGGAGTCGAGCCGCTGTCCCGAGTACTGCACCGGAGGTAGTCGCTGCGAGCTGCCGATGGGGACCTCCGAGGACGGTCGCCTTGAGGAACGGGGATCGGCCGTGGTCGAGAGAAGTGATAGGACATTCGTCGCGCCGCGGCGAGCGTATTTTGAGCGGAAAGGGGTGAAGGGAGGGTAGAGGAAGAAGAGAGGACGCGAGAGGGAAGGGAGAGCTTATGTACTGCGGAAGGACGGCGACGCATAGCTGTGGTGAGCAGGCGGCAGCGGTCCGGGCTTCTGGTGCGCGCCGCCGAAAGGAGCGAGTGGGGATCGGGGCGGGCAGGGAGGGCACGGGGGAGTCATTGAGAAGGCTCGAAGGGACGTCACAGCATTCGGATTGCCGACAACGATTGGGCTCTCGAACAGACGAGCGGGGCAGCGGCAGACAAGGTTCGGGAGTGCAAGGTCGTAAGAAAGGACCACAAGGGGGAACTTGCTTCGGCTGACGCGGCATGCTTGGGGAGCCCCGGGGTCTGTAAAAGGCAAGCACAACATATTCTGATCAGGAGTGTGAGCAGCTGGCGGACAGGAACGTGCCAGAACTCACCAGGCGTCGGGCGAGGAGCGCTCCCCCACACATGTCCCACCGCATTCGACAGGGTCGGGCAGGGTCGGGCACCGGAACCATCAGCCGTTGCCGGCGGTGCACTGAGCGAGCACACTGGGCGGCGTCGTGCAAGCGGGAGCCGAACAGCATCTCGATTGGCAAGGGCGCGCCCGGGGTCCGACTCGCAGGACTCGCAGGGCTCGAACCTTGCTGAGCAGAATGGAAGCCCCCCGCCGGCGACCAAATCGCGGCACAGGGCTCGATCAACCCCGCATACGACGACGCGGCCCCATAGAGCCCGGTGGCTGTGACGTGTGTCGACCTCTATCGACGTCCCACAACGCGCCCGGGCGTCGAGCGCACCCGCACGGCAGCCACCTCTCCATCCCGGGCGGACAATGGGCTTTCTTCCGCGCCATTACCAGCATGATTCTGCGGCAGAGGATCGCGTTCGTGTGAATCGGTGGACGCGCGCATGTCCGACCGTACCACCGCCTCCTCCACCCAGGTACCCTGAAGAGGCAAGTTGCGGAGTTGAGATATACGACGCCCGCGGCCTCCGCAGATGCTTCCGCGGCCTGCAGACGTAAGCGAAACCCGAATCAGAACATCCCAGGCGGCGCACGAGAGATCCTAGGACCTCAGAACCGTGGGCGCGAGCGGCGCCATTTGCCGATCGCGCTCACGGTAATGGCATCGTCACAACGTCTCATGAAGACACGTCCTGTCATCAAACAAAATCGAAGAACTTTACTGCAACGCCGCACATGCTATCTGCGGATTGAGGGCCAGATTGAGCCGATAATTACGCACCCACCGACCGGCGCAGACATTCAAGGAGGCAGCAAACGGAGAGGCGACGTCGGCGAACATGAACACTTTCACGATCGCAGCGTGTACCCGGGGGCATTCTAGCGGCTGCAGCGATACGTTCCGACAAGCATCCAGAGGGACTGTGCCTGGGCACATGACCTTTGTGGTAGGAGCATCGAGTCAGAAAACCTTTCAGAAAATACCAGCCGACATGGCTCACAGACTCTGAAACCTTCCAAGCACCCGGTCAAGCCACATGTTCCCTGGCAATGGCGGGAGTTTTTGGATGTGGCTGACAGGCGAGGAGACTACGCACCAGATTGACACTTTCCTAGTACGCTCGTGAATGGCGGCGGGGTTACAGCATCCGCATCCGATGAAACTATGTAGGCCTAACAAAAGCAACTGATTATTATCTGGTGAGGGGAATCAGACCTAAATTATGCGGTAAGCTCCGCGCGCATGTGTGGGCGTGTACTGCTCGGGGATGCTCGGGGATGCTCGGCGGAGTCCGACTAGAAAGCTAGTATCATGCGCTGCTCTATCCTCACCGCCCAGTCTTGACCCGCGACGCCCGATTAAGCTAGAACGAGAAGCAAACAGGAACAGGTCAGCACGCCACAATAAAGCTGGGCTCTCCCCTAAAGGAACACATACCCGTCTCCGCTTCCTGAGCCTATGACGGTGGGGAGGGAAAAAGAACACGGTCAGAGGCGGGTCCCGATGACGATGGGATGGCACAAAGACGTACTTATGCTTCTTCATCTTCTTTCTCCGTTTGCGCTTCGTACTGTCCATGTACATCTCGAACTCGGCTTCCGCCAGGCTGATCTCGGCGGCTCGCCCCGCTGAGTCGTCGAGCCCGAGCTTGCGCAGCGTCTCGTCCCACGCGAGCGACGCCCCAACACGCTGCACCACCATTGCGCGTGCAAGCTGCCGTGCCGTATCCGCGTCTGCGTCCTCCGACAAACCGCTACCCATGCCGTATCGGTCCACCTCGAGCCCGGAGGGCGGAGGGGGTGGCACAGGGAAGGGCGTAATGTGCGACTCAAAGAGCGTCGTAGACGGTTGCGAGAGCGTGAGCAACGGCCGGTGGAGGGAGAAGAACTGGTGCAGCTTCAGGTCTTGCGGGCTAATGCGGGGGTGCACGGGAGCGAAGGGCGACGGGGCGGTGAGCGCCGCAAACGTCGGCTGGGAGTACGATGACGTGTCTCCGTGTGATGGTGAGCTAGAGCCCATCGAAGTACCGTCATCCTTCGGGGAGGTAGGAGAGGAGGGGGAGGTCTTCTCGGCGTTGGTGGACGTGTCGACCTTCTTGGCCTTGTTCGAGGCCGGGACGACCTTGGGAGACTTTGAAGAGTTGAAGTATCCACCGCCTCCTGGTTTAGAGAAGGCAGAATACGCTCTTCTGGCACCCGCTGCTGGTCGCAGCAGGTGTGAGAGGATGGACATGGAGGACGAGGAACGGAGGCCGTCGAGGTGCGTGCAGAGCGTTGTCGATGCTGCCTCTGTCCGGAAACAGGCCTGTCCATCCACGTGGCCTCCCATAAACGCCCGCATCACTTTGGCGCCGCGACCTCTTGTGGCCAACTCGTGGTAAGATTCAAATGTTCATATTCGTCGTCCCGAACATAGGGTACCTTTACCGCAGCACCCGCCGACCAATAGTCAGCTCGACTCGAATCGAGTTATACGAGACGGGAGCATTATAGATATAACCTTAAAAATACATGCGAGGCGAATGTCCGTATGTCATGGTATCGGTACAGTAGCATCCAGGATGGAAAGTCAAGTCAAGGGTACTGAGTCAAGAAGTCGAAACCACACTGTTCGAAAGCCAGAAGCCAATGCCGTTAGGTCACGGTGACGATGCGGCCTTTGCCGTCTTTGAGAATGACGAGTTCGCAATCGATCTTCTCACCCGTGTCCTGACAGACCACATCTGTGGGATCTACTGGGTCGAACTTGATCTGCCTGCGTTCGACGAAAGAGCGTCCAAGGACGACATCGAAGTGCGACTCTTCCGACAGGTAGACCGCATGGGATGTCCGGGTGCGGCCGACAGTGATGGGCCATTTGCCCAGACTATCACACAAGTATATCAGACCACGCAGTCATGAGGACTAATGGGGAAGAGCTTACTTGACGAGTCCGCTGTAGCCGTAATAGCCTGGAGCAGCATCCCTGGGTATGAACCCATTCTTAATGGCGAACTTCCGAGAAATATACACATGACGGTACCCGCTCTTGAGTAGCATGCGAACTGCGTGGTTTGTGTCGTTCAGCACGGGCCATAGAACACGCGCATCGAGGACGTGCACTACGTACCATCGTTCACAGGCCCGATGCTGCCCATAACGGTGCGGACACCATTTTCATTGTGAAATTTCTCAAAATCCTTTTTGAATTTGGGCGTTGTGTCTTGCGGTTTCGCAGTCTTCTTGGACTTACTACTACGTAGAGACGAGCTGTCCGGACTGGCAGGGTACTGCGGCGAGGGGGCCGCAGGTGCGGGACGGAACATGTAAAAAGAGGGATTACGATATCCCGAAGACGAAGGAAGAGGCCGGTCAATATCGCGCAAATAGAGAACTGGCGCAGACCCGCTACCAGGCGGGGATGACTTGAGCCTCCACGCAAATATCGCGAAGTCGGACTCTGGCTTGTTGTGTTAGGAGGGCAACAGCACGGTAGTCCGTTCAGGACGCACCATCATCCATATTCCAGACCGTACTGTTCCATTCGTACTTAACATATCCCGGGCGTATTGGGTTGCCATGAAGTTCGTCCGCCGCTTTCTTGCTCAGCTTGGCATATAAACTCTGCAACGTGTCCTCAGAATCTGCGAAGATTTAGTATAGCCATATATAATGATTTTTCAATACGACGAACCTGAATATATGATAGCAAACGATTCAGAAGGCGTATGCGCGTCCAGAATGGTCGGACCTAGGAGCAGTGGGGTAGCCATAGTGTCGAGGTTGAGTTTTTGGGTAGCAAAGGGGTACAAGAGGGTTGTCCGCCCTTCTCAGAGGTAGTCTGGTTTTGTGCGGTTCAAAGTCAAGTGTGAAGGGGGTCGCCAGCAGGGTTACTTAGGGGGTCGGACGTGCACTCGAGTAAGGGGCTGTTGCCACTTGGGGCTGCGACTCGTGGACTTCGATCGCGACGTTTACCCACGTGACCGCATCCGTCATTGATCGTCCCAGAATCAGCAACTTGAACTACAGGCTACGCCGGATAGATGTGTAGAGCACGTCCGTTTGACACGCACCACAGGCTGAATAGAAGACGTATTTGATAGAAGCGGGTCATCAAGTAAACTTTGGAAACGCCACAGGGCGCACACGCGCATACATATACAACAAGCGGCCCACGAGGCAACACCGTGAGGCAACACCGTCGCCGCAACTCGTCTATGTCTACTTAGACGGCTCGCACTGGCTATAGTACGGCGGCGATACCGCGACACAAGTAAAGCCAGACGTACACGTGGTGGGGCCAGAGTAGCCTGTGCCGCCACACTGTCGACATGAAGAGCTTGAGTCAGCAAGAAAGGCGCATTTGCGTTAGATTCAAATATTACCTGTCCGTACTAAATCAAAGAAAAGTGCGTTAGTAACCCCATTGAGTGATGTATCGGCATGAAGCACTCACTGCGCCAACGGTCTGTCCTGCGGCTGGAGCGCTGCTTGTCGAAGATGGCGCAGAGGGCGCAGTAGTGCCGGAGCCGGATCCGATATAGTCGCTGTACGAGTCGGAATGGGCGTCGCTTAGGGAGAAGCCAAAGAATCCAAAGAAGTCGTGCTCCTGGAAGGTCGAGTCGACGTCACTGGGGTCCGCCGGACCCGTCGTAGAAGATGAAACGTAGGCGAACACCGCCGTGCCGTTGAGGTCACCGGAACCGAGTGAGCCGCCCTCCCAAACGGTACAGTTCTGCAAACAGTTAGCATCCACGAGCTTGTATATGGGCTTATTGGAAGACCAGGACATACCTGGCAACGGAAAATCGCATTGACATGGGTGCTGTTGATAGTGGAAGCCGGGAGCAAACTGAGCTTCGGGCCGGCATAGGGCGTTGGAAGCACATAGTCACTACAGCAAACACAATTAAACTTAGTTTATGGCCAGTGATGATGCAGTCTCGGAGAGGAGACGCACTCAGCCCAGCGAGGACCAACGATGATCTCGCTTCCGGAAGGCCACATCGGAACTAGAAGACTGTTTGTCATGGCTCCACCCATACTGATGCCAGACCAGCCAAAGGAAGCTGGTGCGACTAGTTGGACGATGTACTCGTCAGAAGGTGGGTCAGAGAGCGGCGGGAGCACAATGCCCATTGTCATGCTCTGGTCAGTATCCTGCAGGGCAGTATGAGCATATTACAAACACCCTCTGTGAGAATTGAGAAGCTTGCCGTATATCCTACAAAGCATATTCCACTGGCAGCATCGCAGTATGGCGAGCCGGTTTGTGCGGACGCTGATTGTCAGTTAGTACTGCTGATCTTCAATCGTTGAACAAAACAAATGAGACGTACCCAGAGTCGCGGTGGTAATGGCAAAGCCAGCAGCGATTAGCGCACGGAAAAACGCCATCCTCAAATAGAGGACTGAGTTGTGAGGGTCTTGATGGCGACTCGAACGACATGTCTTCTCCTTCATATATGTTGAGCTACCACCCTGTCTAAACCCAGAGACGCGAACTTGGATACGACGTCATGGAGGTTCTTCCGCATAACAGCCGTGGATCAAGCGTCGAGCGAGATTGAAGCTTGCAAATGCAAATAAAGCGATTGGATGCGACCTCGGAGAAAAATCGCAGAGGATGGGTGGAGTCGTATTTTGGTTCGGTGACGGTTCGAAGCTGGCACCCACCGGCAGGTCCGCGATATTGCCAGATCGGGTAGGGCCTCGTTTGGCGGTGGCGCGTCTGTGGCGGGAATTTTTGGGCCTCCTCGCGCTGCTCGCTTAGTCGATTGCCCCGAACGCTCTTCTTCCACCCTCTCGCTCTGTCCACGCGTGCCGTTGGCTGACGACAAACCCCCGACCAAGGATCATCCAGACGTGAGGTCGCCCTTCCAACATCCTACACCTGACATGGCCGACCCCGAGACCAGACCGAAGGCGTGGCCCCTCGCGAAGGCTGACCTCAACGATGCTGTTCGTCCTCTTTTTGCTTTTTTGGCCTTCGGACGCGTTGACTCACGAGACTTCTGTACTAGATTCTGGATCTAGTTGAGCGTGCGACGCAATTCAAGCAGCTCAAGAAGGGGGCCAACGAAGGTACGCACAGTCCGGCCTCTCGTGTCCGTGCTCGTGTGCCTCACGCTACTATGCAGCCACGAAGACTTTGAACCGTGGTATTGCCGAGCTCATTGTTCTGACTGCGGACACTGAACCCTTGGAGATTCTTCTGCACCTGCCCTTGCTATGCGAGGAGAAGGTAAGCAGCTTTCTCATTACGTTAAGAGCCCCCGGTGCGATGATGCTGGGCAGAATGTGCCGTATATTTTCGTAAACTCGAAGGCTGCCCTCGGTCGTGCCTGTGGTGTGACGAGGCCCGTCATTGCTGCGAGTATTACCACCAACGAAAACAGGGAACTCTCCAGCCAGATCCAGAGGATCAAGAACGAGGTCGAGAGGCTCATGGTGTAAACACCCCGTGTACATGCCATCCCTCTTGGCCGTATTCATTGCACGACGATAGCGTGGCAATTTTTCGCGTAATGTACAACATGTCTCGTACGTAACGAGTTTCCCGACCTCAAATGCGCGTTCAGCAATATCTCAACAAGCCCCAAAAGAACAAACGAGCGGTGCGATAGAGTAAGAATAACATGATAGCAAGGTAGATGATGAAGGACAAGATACAACAGGATACCAATCTACTTGGGAATGTTCTCCCGTGCTTGCTGCCTCACACGACGCCTGCCAATGCTAGTCAATAGATGTCGATGTCAAGACTGTCACACGTACTCGTATGCGACTTTGTCGTTCCTGATCATCACGACGTCAGTGGCATCGTGTCATGTGAGAATTAGACACATACTTGAACATTGTGTATGCTTCGCTCTGCGCAGGATCGTTGACGTTGGGATCGTTGAGAAGTTCCTGGATGCCAAGTAAAACCTAGCTTCATGTCAGCTAATGCACAAAGGGTCCGAGATCTTCCTCGGACCTGCTTGATCGTAATCGCCGGTTTCCATGACTTCTCCTCGTCCAGAATAGACAGGCAAACGGTCCCCGAGGGGTAGACGTTTGGATGAAACAACGGCGGAGTGAATTTGCCTGCGTGTGATTAAGACAAGCTCCATGGCAATTGGAATACAAGCAGCGTACATTTAGGTGGCTTGGAAGGATAGTCTATTAATGATATGAGCTCTCATGGGTCCATACGGACGAGGAGGGTACGGAACGGACCCTCAGGGAATATCATCATGAGCTTGTAGACACCGCCTTCCCATGGAGTCTGTGGTCCACGCGTTCAGGGACCCACGGCAAGGTGTCCGGTGGAACGGCGTCACTACGTACCCCTGCTTTTCCCGGGATGCCGACCTCCCACTCGAGGAGGTTCATTGAGCCATCGGCAGCTTTGCTAGGTTTAGCGTAGAAGCCCTGGACCAAATGAGTGCCAGAGAAGAAAGCAGAGTGACTGAAGACGCGTACAAATGGGTGGTCCTTGCGCCATTGCTTGCGCTCTTCGGCGAGACGAGCTCTGCAGATTCCAGACATGGCGGCGGAGAAGCAAGAGTCGCGTTTCACGCGATCCCGATGGTGGCGGAGCAGGAGTGGAGAAGCGCCAGCCGGAGGATGCCGAACGGAGTAGAGAGCTGCTTATGTGAGCACCAACCCGGAGGGTAACAGCAGGCGGAGCGCTATTAGTAGGCGCTAGTCCTCCTCGAGCCCGAGACCAGGGACCGCGCTCCTGCCGGCGGTCTTCTAGCTTGATGTTAAGGACAGCTGATAATTGCTCGGACAGATAAATCAAGGCCGACGGGCTCTTGTCCTTGACAAACCGGTCGCCATGTACTATCTCATATGAGCTGCTCCACGTGTCCTGCTCCCAGCCCCAGGTCCCTTGGATTCGATTCTCGTCTAGGCCACACGACAACCACTCACGCACGTCAGCGTCCAAACCATCCGCCCTGCCGCACCCTGTTCTCAGCTGCACCGCCGCGCGCGAACATTGCAACGCCTGCGGTTCCTGGCTGACTACTACTCAGTTCTTCGGGCCTTATCTCCACCTTAATTGAGCCGCATTCTTCGAAGATCCCCGCGCCCCCGACGGCGCGCATCCGAACTCAATCAGTGTCTATGAGCAGTGAGACTCATCAGTTCTAGGGCTTCTGCCCGTGACGTTATCCTCCCTCGATCTCACATTTTGCTGCCAGGCTCAGACCGAGCGCGACGGGCCTCCAAGCGCGCGCCACCAAAACCGCCAGCCCATATATACGCGTCCTCATCCGGGGACTCGCCGCTCGAAAGCAGCTCGGTACTTAGCCAATCCCCGGATCCTACCGACACTCACCTCGACATGTCTTCTAACCAGGATGACTTGGTCGATGCGACCTCAGACGGGCGTAGTGGTAGCCCGGCACCGTCCATGTATTCGTTCTCGTCGTCCGTCGACGGCCATTTGATGGTACAGTAGAACACATATCCCGTACATGTTCGTGCCCTATGCTCATGTTTGGAATAATCACAGCTACGACAGGCGTACGGTCGAATTCTAAACAATCAAAACGACGTATGTGACGGTGTGATAACTACTCGACCAGTAACTGAACAGGACACAGACATATTTTCTACCTGCCGTATGGGGTCTCTTCTCCGATGGCACGAAGGGTTTCGCGGCTCAATGAAAACGATACTTTCTAGGATAACGAAGAGCACCGGAGGCTCGACTTACAGCATCAGGTGCTCACCATAGCCCTCGGCGGCTTATACCCTGCACCAAACCTCGTTAGGAGGGCGTTGGCTCCTCGGACAGGAAAGGTGCCGGGTGTATTGGATGTCGGCACTGGGAGTGGCAGCTGGTCGGTGATTCTATGGCTGTAACCCTGCATACAACTTATCTCCCGACAGGGCTATCGACATGGCTAGACAATTCCCCCATTGTTCTGTAGTCGGCATTGATCTTGCGCCACCCCGTATTGATGGGTAAGCCGTCATTTTTCCCGCGGAGTCTGCAACTGAGGTAACTGATGGCCAGTCTGTAGGGACCTCCCTCAGAACTGTCGGTAGGTGCTTCTCTCCTAAGCGGCGCATGATGTGGTCATTCACCAGCGTTTCTGTCAAGGTTCGAAATAGATGACGTGAGTTGAGTCGAGTAATCGATAGACTCATGTGCGTCCTTGATACTTACTAACGTTCTGCCAGGCCAACCTAGGCTTCGCTCACTACCGGGAATCCTTCGATGTCATCCATGCACGGTCTGTTTCCCCCGGTGTTTGTGAAGTTCCCTCCGCCGCTCCACACGATTCATATGCTGAAGTCCGGAACAGATCCGCGATTTCCCGCGATTTCTTGAAGAACTAGCCCAAGCATTGCGCCCTGGAGGGGTAGTCATTATTGGAGATGGAGACATGCAGCTCTACGATGAGTGGCAGGAGCCATTGGCGTATGTTGAGCAGGATAGCCCGGATTTTTCGTGGACACATCGCGTATTTTTCGCAGCCTATAACGCCATGAAGAACAGAGGCGGAAGCATCGACTCGGCTTCCATGACACCTACCTGGCTCCGAGCAATCGACTCCTTCACGGAAGTTGGTTGGCACAAAATATTCATACCCATTGGCCCATGGCGTTATAGTACGCTCCTCCAAATTCACACATCGTATTACAGCGCCCATCTTACTCGCCGTCACTCTTTAGCGGACCAACGGGAACGCGTACTCGCAGATATGTTGCGCGAAGACTGTTTGAGATATATCGGGGGCATGGCGCCGCTCCTGCTGAGGTATAACCCACGGAGCCTACCCGCAAACGCGCCTGCTGACCATGCCGTTATAGCGAGGGTTACTTGCCGGAGAGTGTGGAGATGATGCAACGCGAGGCCGCGGCGGAGTTACGTGAGCTGCGCATCCGTATCCACAGCCGCTGGACGTTCGCCTGGGCTGTGAAAAAGCCGTCGGCTGTCCCAGCCCCAACTGGGCGTTGAGGTGCCTCGGCGTTGCGCCCGATCGTCCCTCGGTCATCCACACGGAAGTGGTGCCGTACAAAGTTCCCGCGGGAAGAAACTTTCGTGCATACGGACAGCAGCGAGCTGCGTGTGCGTGGCTCACGCAACTACGATTTTTCTTTCAGGGGCTGGGCCTATTATAGTATAGCCATCCCTCGGTATCCTGATGGACAACTGGATCCGGCGGGCCGCAGTGGATCTCGTTTTGGTTCTGTTCCTTGGTTTATGCTTCATCAATATTAGCGGTCCGTCTTTCGTATTCGTTACGTCTCCTCTCCAAGCTTGCGCTATCGTAATCCGTTCGTAGCATGTCTCGCGTAGAATTCAGTAACGTACAGCTAGTGCGCCATGACGAATTTTCTGGAGGCGCCTGTTGTCATGCACGTCGTCCTGAGTCATGACGGATCCGGGTATCCTTCGAGTGACCCATCTCTTCGCCACGGCAGTCATGTGTATTCTAGTCGCATCCACCGTATTGTACGTTTTGTCAGAGGCCTGCGTGCCTTTTGACGAAGCTACGGTTTGTTCCCGCGATCGACGAGACGTTAGCAACGGCCAGAACTTCTCGAGGCTCAGGAAGTCCGCCAACACGATGACAATCGGCCCTTAGCCGATATATGTCTGGTGATATGAGAAGCTTAAGGTGAGTCCAGCGACGACCGCGTGAGTGGTATGCGCTCACGGAGCTCCGTTACATTCGGATGGATGTTTCCGGTGGTGTCGTAAGTATTTTACACCGTTGAGAGACGAATTCTGGGCCGGGCCGCTAATCGGCATATTTGCACGAACGGAAATGTGTCGCGATTCTTCCACGTCGTCACAAAAATAAGTAAGTAAATGCGGTGCGTAACCACTTATGGAATTGATGGAAGACTCCCAGGTATGCTGGCACAGTCTGGCAGGCTGGATCTCGAACATGACTATACAGTCGTACGGGCCTTGGACCACCATGGTTCCTCGGACCACCGGGCTTCTAACTCCTCTCCCTCCCTTCCACGGGAAACATTAATGACATATCTCATTTGGATGGTGCCTTTAGATGACAGTGTAATTTTTGGGAGTCAGTGCAACCCCCTTGCAATCCTGCAACTGACTGTCTACACTGGTCCAAGGAGCTTTTCAAATAAAATGAACTGATGCCGGAGCGAGGTGGTTCACCAAAGATACAAAACAAAATTTACATGTTAATCACCGCATTAGAAATTCATTTGCGGGGCATTGCCCAGTTCACATGAACGCTTTCGGTTTGGGTCAACCTCTGCTCCTCGAGCATGGCGAAGGATGTCTCAGAGCGGGCGCTTCTTGCCATTATTCCCATATCGAGCTACCGGCATCGCTCGGCATGCCTTGTTCCGATTCTTTAGAGAATCGGTGTTTTAATACCGGCGCGTTAGCATTTTCACGTGACTTTCGATGGCAGGCGCTTGATTCACTCCCTCAGCCCGGAGTCCCAGGACTCAGACTCTCCCACTGGTCCCGAGTCAGCTCTCAGACTAGTAGGCAGGGCAAGCCTGACCAACAGGCTGCCTCTGGCACGTTTTCAATATGTCGACATGCATTGACGGTTAGGCATGTTGCTCTCGCACGGGACGACATCTCCCCTCGGATACTGTTTCTAGTATTTGGTTTCTATGTTTCAATTGTTTGTCGCATCTTTTCGTTATCATTGTAACATATCCAGGTCAGACCAATCTCTTTCACATGTAGACAAGTTAAGCGAGTGCATATCTGGCCATTGCATTGAGGCAGATTCAGGGAACAGCTAGAATCGGAACCCAGGGCGCTGGAAGCGCCGCTCAGGAGGCAAGTTATTGCTGGAGATCAGCCCTTTTGGGCCTGGTCCCAGGAAAACGATAACGACTCTTCAGAAAGATACTCGACGATCCCGCCTGTCCCTCAACTTATCGACTCAAAAATTGACACGCAGCGTTTTATAGTAATGTCTGATACGAGCATAAGACCGATTTCTCCAAAGAGTTGACCCCACGGAGACATCGGCCACAGATAATTTCGGTGGTACAAGGACTGATGTATGCTGTAGATGGCGGCGGACGCGCGTCGCGCCGTCTATGCACGTGACTACTGCCCCTACATGCGTACGTCGCCCTTTGACGCCTGGCACATACGCGTACCTCCTCGTCCACCACCATGAATTCCTTCCTGACCCGTTATTCTTCAACATCATCTGAAGCAGATATAAGGAAAGCGAAGGCGCTTTTTGGCGATGACGACGACGTCCCCAGCGAAATGTGGGGCTCTGCGGGCGGGTTTGGAAACCTTGCGTCCGGAGTGCCGATGTTCAAGCTGCCCTCTGTGCAAGATGTACGCATATACGCGTTTGTATGTCCGTGCAAGGATTGATCTTGTGTCTTCAGCCAGGCTCTTTTTTGAGAATGCACACCGACGACCACGCAGATCCTTCGTGTCGTATCAAAATCAAGCACGGTACGACGACTCTCGCATTCAGGTTCCAGGGGGGTGTGATTGTCGCGGTGGATTCCCGAGCTACGGCAGGCAGCTATGTTGGTAAGTCTGCTTACGGTATGCCCTTTGTATCAGTCTAATTGTCCTCAGCGTCGGGGACTGTGAAGAAGGTCATTGAAATCAACCCGTACTTGCTCGGTACGATGGCTGGTGGCGCAGGTATGTTAGGATCATTCTCTGCCTTGCTTGGCTCTCAAGCGAGTGATGCAGCCGACTGTCAATACTGGGAGACGTACCTTGGTATCCAATGCAGGTTACACGAGTTGCGCAACCGGGAACGCATTTCGGTAGCCGCGGCAAGCAAGTATCTGAGTAATCTCGTATACAGCTACAAGGGCATGGGTTTGAGTATGGTACGTTAGATTTACACGCATTTCCGAGTACGTAAGTCATATTTGTCGTTTAGGGAACCATGATTTGTGGATGGGACAAGACGGTGAGTCTAGATGTTACAGCAATCCCTGCGACTACAACCTAATCCGCCGGCATAACGTCTAGGGACCCGCTATCTTCTATGTTGACTCTGACGGCACACGCCTCAAGGGTGATCTCTTTTCGGTGGGATCGGGCAGCACATTTGCGTATGGTGTACTCGACCAGGGCTACCGATGGGACTTGACCGACGAGGAGGCGCAGGAGCTCGGTAGGCGTAGCATCTATGCCGCCGGTCACCGGGATGCTTTCTCAGGTAACACGGTGAACTTGTACCACGTCAAGCAGGAGGGATGGAAGTTCATCGGTAGGTTTTCAGTCTTCCCTGGTGGTACGGCCAACTGACAACATGTGCAGGCAACTACGACGTTTCGGAGCTGCATTACAATGGTCCCGGAGACGTTCCCGGCGCCCAGGGTGGTGGTTACGGCTATGACATTCGGGTGGGCGACCGCACGTCGACGGAGGCATAGAAAGATGACAAGGATGTACTGTACTACTGTTGCAATAGCTCTGGACTCTGTGCTAGAACGTCGTGATCGGAATCGCTTGTGGCACTAGAGAGTGCGAGGATGGGCGAGACCGAGATTTGCACACGCGGCGTCTGCACGGAGCAATGTGTAACACCGAGGTGTGCAAGGCCTGAACGCGTTTAGATCGGGAGATGTGCGCTCCCAAGCCGGATCGAGCGATCTGATGTCATGCATCATGCATCTCGCTCGGTGTTCCATTTTGCTCGTGCTCCTCCAGCAGCCTGAGCCAGGCCCACACATTCCACCCGCTCACACGGCCACGCTCTCAGCTGGACATATGTGCTCTGTCCGTCCTTCATTCATTTGGCCGTCATGAAACGCCTCTTCTCGAAAACCTTCAAGACAGGAGGGACCCCCGCGACGAAGTCCGCCCAGGAGGCAACGGCCATTCCTGCAACGGTGAATCCTCCAGTCCATCATACAGGCCTGCCCCCAAAGGACACCCTTCCTCCGGTCCCTCACCCGTGCCCTTATGAGCACATTTCGCTCTTGGCCACTCCGGAAGGTCTCTTGCTTCGCCCGCGCCATCCTGGCCAATCCCAGGATGACTCAGAGACAGAAGTGAGGATCGAGTGGGGGAAGGGAGGTAAGGTGCAAACCCTCGCGAGTCCTGTTGCGGAGGCACGGTGGGACGAGAGTGCTGTAGTATATGGCATCGTTGGGCTCTTGGAGCTCTATTCTGGTAACTATTTGTATTGCGATCGAGGGTCGAGCGTTTCATAAATCCCGGACAGCGTCCTACCTCCTGGTTATATCATCCAGAAACGAAATCGGTAGTTGTGAGTGTATCGTACTACTCAATATGCATCTCTACTCACGCTACGACAAGTCCTTGATGTACGACATACTGTATACTCCGTGAAGGGGGTAACTGCGGTTCCTCTGGAAGAGGCCCGCGCTCGGATTGTCCTGGCGGCTTTAGCATCCCGAAACGAAATCAACCGCCGTATCTCGTTGATGCCCACGACGCCTACGCCTAATGATGATGGGATAGACGAAGACACCGCTGCCGGATCCACCGAAGAGCCCGTCGCGGATGGTGCGAAGTCCCCTCGAGTCAAATTCGCGGATGAGCACGAAGTAAAGGTAGTTTCACCGCGCCCAGATCAGAATTTTGATGTCCCGAACGACGGAAGGCCACCTTCTCCCTCATCCTCAACGGCTTCTACCCCCTCTTCAGTGCATTCGGTGAATAATGAAACAGTCATCAAGACACTTGCAGACCGATTATCATTTTGGTCACGGGTGCCCAAGAGGAACTCACGACAAGCGTCCATTGACAATGCCTTGATGGAGAAGTCGGGTGCCGAAGAGGTTGAACCCCTGGCGACTTTATCTGTTGCAGGGGATGTCGCGAAGGATCCCGAGATGGCTATCGACACCATTATTGCGTCTGCTGCGCCTCCCCCGCAAACAGTAGAAGAGAAACATTCCGAGCTAGAGGAGAAGATTATCCGCGAATGCATCAGGGAATACACTCGGGCTGGCATGTACTTTGCGTACACTTTCGGTTGGTCGTGTGCTTCTTTGCAAGTCAGGCGTTGCTAATGCACATATTCACAGATATGACCAGGTCGCTGCAGCAGAAACATCAACTCGCTGCAACAACCAAATCGCAGAATGCGCTCCTCGAGTCACTCAATGCCTTAGATGATTCCAAACGTTTGAGCCCAATTTCTGACAAGGTCGAAGTAGTGGTCGAACCTGCTGCTGCGTTGCCCCTTTGGCGTCGAGTGGATCGTCACTTTTGGTGGAATGAATGGATGTCGAAACCTTTCATTGATGCAGGGGTCAGAGGCTTTTCGCAGTATTGTGACGCCAGGCACTCATCTCCACCCATCCCTCCAGCTCCATCCCTACGTCTTACCCATCATGCAGGGATTCTTCCAAGCTTCGTCCTTCGAGATTGCCCGGGAACCCGTCGCTGCGGAAGAGGGCCACAGCGCCGTAGTCGAGTACATCGTAATCTCGCGCCGTTCAAGAGACCGTGCCGGTCTTCGATACCAACGTAGAGGGATTGATGATGACTCAAACGTTGCCAACTTTGTAGAGACAGAGACGGTCATGCGCGTTGAGGTTTGTGAGAATGCGGATGAAACATGCGACATCATTAATGGTTATTTGTGCAGCGAGAAGGTTTCGAAAATGTCTTCAGCCATGTTCAGGTTCGGGGATCAAGTGAGTCTCAGTGCTTCATAGTGTATCAGCCGCAATGTAAACTGAAGTGTCGTTAGTACCTCTCTTCTGGAACCAGCAGGGGATGGGTTTGAAACCTGCCCCTCAGCTTAACCCAGAAAGAACTCATGACCAGAATTTGCGTGCAATTCAGCAACACCTTTCAAAGGTAGTTTCAGCGTACGGCCCGACGGTAATGCATTCGGTCTCGCGAAAGGCTGTCACTTATAACGTACTCTTGTGTACTTAAGACCATCGTAAATCTGGCCGAACTGCACGGGAAGGAGGCACAAGTGACAACGGCCTACGCCGACTACGTCTCCGAGCTTGCCATGGAAGATGTCAGGCGCGTAGTTTTTTTATGCCCGACATTGACGTCTGTCTAACAACTCTACAGATATCAGGGCTATGACTTCCACGCGGAAACCAGAGGCATGAAGTATGTTACATGTTACACTATATCCAAACTACTGAGAATCTCATATTTACCTTTACCCTTAGATATGAGAATATCTCAAAACTCATTGACAAGCTCGAGCGCACATTTGAGAGTCAAGGGTGAGTTCATCACGCCGCACCCCCGTGTCATTTTGCGCTGACGGTCTAACAGGTATTTCTGGATTTCAAACGGCCATATTATGTCTCAGCAGAAGGGCGTTTTCCGCGTGAATTGCATCGACTCTCTCGATCGCACAAATGTTGTGGAGGTAAACATCTCTACGACTGCCTCGTACGAAGCACTCACTATCACGGTTGTAGTCCGCCTTCGCCCGACATATCTTGAACAGGCAACTAGGCGCCGTTGCCTTGCTCGACCTAGATGGGCAACGTACGGAGATGGATCTCGTTTTCAATGACGGTATGTATCCGAAATCCATGGTTGGTGACACGTCGATGGTTGTGGATTGATTAATACGCGTTTTTCTCAGTGTGGGCTAATAACGGCGACGCCATCAGTCGGGCATAGTACGTTATGCCTCATTGCTAGGCTTGTATCTATAACTGACTTGCGTTATAGTGCTGGAACGTCGGCGCTCAAGGTCTGTCGAAAAGTTCTCGACTTTACTCGTTCTGTGGACGGCTGACTCTCCTGTTTGTTATAGGGCGACTTCACAAGGCATAACCATCTCGTTTTTGTATCGATTTAAGTCTGAAATGACTGATGGAATTGTAGAACGGGCAAACGTGACCTGGCAGGGATGCTGAATGACGGTGTCAATTCACTAGCAAGGTATGTTGGTACCAACAACTCCGTATCTTTCTGTCGACGTTCAATCTTTCGCAGAATGTACTCCTCGACCTTCGCGGACTGGTTTAGTCAAGCAGTGATCGACTTCATGCTTGGGAACAGGACTATGTCCGTCTTCTCCGAATTCCTCCTCAAACTCCAGTCCACGGACCCGCGGGAGCTTATACGCATATCCAAAATCCGTGCAGACGCCATCGCGACATGCGTTTCTCGCGTGCTACCAGAAGGCGAGCGGCTGTTATCCGGATGGACACTGTTCGCTCCCGAAGAACTTAACGTCAAGGTGGGCGACAAGTTCGAGGAGAAGGTGCTCCTATTGGTGCGTGGTTTCCAGCAATGTGGTCGGCGCTCCGTTCATGTTCCTTCCACAGAGTGTCAAGGCTCTTTATATTATCGTAGGCCACGTTTATCAGCCATGCTGCGGCGTGCTCATTGGCGCGTGTATCACAGAGTTATGACTATACCCTTGAGAAAGTGAAGTTATATACCCGCGTTCCCTTAGGTGACATTGTTGGAATCTCTAAAGGTCTGTCTACACGTGTTCTTTGTGAGTCCTAGCTGACATATGTGGTTCCAGGGGCGTATATCTTGTCTCCGCTTGAGGAGGCTAGTCGAGACCCCCTGCAGAATGCAGGCTTCGTCGTGTCGTGGCGCAATACGCAGGATCAGGACACGCGCATGACCACTTACTCTATACGGAACAGCATAGACCTTTCTACACCGCCCTCATCACCATCACCCGCCTCGCTGCCGCGATTCCCCACGACTTTACCACGCAGAAATACTCTGCCCTTACCCCTCTCACGGATCCTGTCGGACAATGCCGCTCCTGCCGCGGGACAGGACACCCTGTTCGCTGCATTCAAATCGCTCCCGGTGGATCCTGCCCGGTCGCGCAGGGAGACTGGTAGTTTCATACAGACCTCAGACGACCTCACGAACGCGAAGAATTGCAAAGAGGCAGCGGATCTCATCGTGGACGCCATTCGGCAGGCTTGCGCGGACATGGGTAACGAGCCACGAGACTTCATCTCGGAGGCTGATGTCGTGAGGTGAGCACCGCCCTATATCCTCCCCGCACACAACGCTAACCGCGATCCGCGGCCCAGCCTGGCTGAAGCGCAGCGCATGACCAGCGTGTATGCGAAGATGGAGTACGGCGTGAAGAGGTTGTTGTGGTTGGGCAGCTGACGTGTCTCAGGAAGGCCGGGGCCAGACTGATTGTATTGTCATGACATTTGGACTGTTGTAAATCCGGTACTTGTTCGCGCATTTACGACCATCGTAACATGCTACGTTGAGCCATACCACCCGTCGTGCTGTCGGCGTGGGCCCCTGAAGGCATTTAGATTCAGTATGGACGGGAGCCGTGGCCGGAAATGAACTGATCCGAACTGAACCGGACCGCTCCGAGATGGAAGGGCGCCAGGCGGTGGCGACGTCTGCTTGTTGTGTGCTTACTCCTCCTTGTTCCCTCTGGGAGAGCACGGTCCTCGGCCTTCTCTGCGACCATATGCTCTAATATATCCACCGCTGGACTGCAGGCGACAACTTATTACTGCCCACTGCACACAGGTGCTTCGCAGACTCCCCACCCTCTTCGTCCTAGACCCTCCACATCTCAGACTGTCGACTACCCTCTCCTCTTTATAATTCTGTACATCGTCTTTTGACATTGGATCTATGGCGACACCACATTCGTTACCGACGGCGTCCTCACAAAGGACTGTTGCCAAACTTCCGTTCTCTCCAACTCCATCCAATGGTGCTCCGCGACTTCCTGGCATCAACACCTCCCTCCCCGGACCTCCGATACCTCCAAACGGCAGCTCTCCTGTAACAAGTCCTGTGAGCCCAATACGAAATGTCCACAACAGGTCAGGGTCTATCCTGTCGTCGCGGTCGCGGGGTCAAGGTAGTCAGGGCCATACCATGGGCGATGTACCAATTATACCCTCTGCCGCCATGCCTATTCACCAGCCGCGGGCGACGGCAGGTAGCACGCACGTTGGCGGAATCTTACCCTCCGCCTCGTTCTTCCATCCCGTGCGGCCAAATTACCCACTTCCTCCTTTATCTGCGACTCCACCCTTGCCTCGCCCATCCACGGCCGGTTCCATCTCTTCTGCAGCAGATTCAACTGCGGAGGTCGTACGACTATCGCAGCTCTCATCGCAGCAGCCACCACAACGCGACAGGATATCGGAGGCGTCAGGTAGCGAAGACCACTCTGTGGAAGATGCAAAGGCTTCGACCCTCGCCCCGTCGCTTAGGTCCACGAACAAGATGAGTCGTGAGCCTCTCCTTCCCATCAGCTCCGGTCCTCCCAAGTCCGGAATGGCAACACTCCCGTCCATCGTCACCCAACCTAGTCCTTATGGACGCAGCGACTCCAACGTGAGCCCCGGCGCTCGCATGCGCGACAGCTTTGAAAAGCTGTTCAAGAAGAGGTTCAGCTTCGAAGTACCCCCTACTGCGCCCCCCAATCCACCGCACAGCGCGTTCACGTCCATCCAGACGGGCTCGGCAGAGGTTTCGCCCGTCTCCTTCGATATGAATGCGTTGCCAGGCATAGGCCGCTTGCCGACTAGTCCGGGGCATCGCAAACAGAGTCTATCACCCTTGCAAGGCTCAAGCACGTCACTCGCCCATGCATCGTTCATCGCCACGCCACCGATACAGGATCCTCCTCTGAGTGCTGTACCAATCATTAATAGCCAGACAGGACGGCCAATGCGCAAGTATCAGTTGCATCCATCACGAAATCGGTTCTTCCTCGGTGGACGAATCCTGACGGGCGGGGACTCGCCGTGGGCATTCATCGCATCGCTCATCCTAGTGTTGGTGGTTTCGGGGCTGTACTTCGGGACAACGTGCGTATGGTGGTGGACGAACGAGAGCCCTGCTGTGGCGGCGGTGGGCGCGTATATGTGCCTGCTCACCATTTCGAGCATGCTGGCCACGGTGAGTGCCTCAGTACGTGTGTGTAGTTACCGGTAGTCCGTTCCGCGGGCTTGTGGCTGTGCAGCCGTCCCAACGGCTTGCTGCGGACGGAACGGGGAAACTGCTGCGGACGGGTTCAGGAGGAGCAGACCGGCAACTAACTCGCGCTCAATGTCCACTTGTAGGCATTCCGAGATCCTGGGATACTTCCGAGGAATCTGGATCCCGAACCTCCGTATCCGGCGACCTCGTCGACGGACAGCAGCCTCCGCGCTCCTCTTCCCCGAGATCTCAAGGTCCGTGCAGGGATGTGAGTGATTTCGTTTGCTCAGGCGCCCAGGCACGTACTAAACCACCGCCTGTCTCCAGCGTACGGACCAAGTACTGCCCTACGTGCATGACCTACCGTCCGCCTCGGTCTAGCCACTGTAAAATGGTGAGTGCTGCGCTGGTAAGGAGCGCAGGACCATCACTGATGCCATGTCTTCGCGCCTGTCTGATTGTCTACGCTTGCCCTTGCTGCGATCAGTGCGACAATTGCGTGGACGGCTGCGACCATCATTGTCAATGGGTGAACAACTGCGTCGGGAGGCGCAATTACACCGCGTTTTTCACTTTTCTTTTCTCGTCAGTGAGTACCGCTGCGAGTCGGAGGCCCTAGGGCGTCTCCTCTGGGTCGGTTTCCCCTTAGCTCGAAACGTAATCTCACCGCTACCCCACCTGCACAGGTGATAACAGCGATCTTGGTGATCTGTACGGCGGCACTGCACCTGTTCCTGGTCTCGCACCAGTCGCACACAAGCCTCCGACACGCGCTCGGCACGTCGCAAGGCGTCGGTAGCGCGATCGTGTTTTGCCTTTGTATCATTGTCATCTGGCCTGTCTTGGCCCTTCTGTCGTACCATCTCCGGGTGAGCCTGCACTTTTCTCCAAGCGGGAGCGCGTCGGCACTGACGGACATCAACCGGTTAGCTCCTGCTGCTGAACATCACTACCATCGAACAGGTACGTCTCCTTCGTGACGCACCCCCTCCCTACGCGTACTCGCGCCCCGCATTCTCGTTGGGTGGCCGTGCCGGTGATCTCGACGAGCTGCGGGCGAATTGGGCATCGTCCCGCTCGCATTCTTCTCGACAAGGCGTTTGTTCGTTTGCTGACTGGCGCCGCCACGTTGTTCGTTGTTCGCTCCGCTGCCTTCTTGGCTTCCTCTTCTGCTCGCGACCCGCGGCCACGATGCTGGTTCGGTCACACACCCACCGCCGGCTCCGTGTGGCGGGCGGACGGTTGAACAGATCCGAAACCAGGCGCACAAGTCGCTGGTGCCGGGCCCGGCACCGCCGAACCCGTTCTCGCACGGGAGCTGGCGGAAGAACGCGGTGTACATGCTGTGCCGGCCGACGGGGTACTCGTGGCTCGACCTGCGCGCGGTGGCAACGGAGGACAAGCGGGAGGTGAACCCGGGCTTGCTCGCCGAGGCGGACGGCGGCTGGCGTGCGGACGTCGAACACGACGCGGTGCGCGGGAAGGGCGAGTAGCAGCACCAGCGCTGGCAGGAGAGACTGCAGCGGGTGTTCTGTTCAGCTACGTACAGGGCGGTATGGGAGGACCGGGGCTTTTTTTCTGTCGGACGCGTGGCCGTTGTTCTGAATGCGGCCCGGACACGGGTTTGGTCGCTGGAATATGTATCAGGCAGGCTCGCAGCGGGGCCAACGGCTGGTCGTCGGGAGGTGCTGTACATAAATTATGCACGCAGATGGATAGTCTTTCCCGGACATGGTCATAGTAAGTACTAGGAAGATAGAGACAATGTGAGGATCGGAAGGGGCGGCCGAGGCGAGGACGGAGGCCGCGGAATGGGTGTGTATCGGTGTGCATGTGGACGACGGTGGAGGGGGGAATTAGAGTGTGAAGGGAAATCGATATATGCTTCGCGGGCCAGGCACGATCACGGCCGACGCAGAACAAGGGTGAGAACGGAGGCCCGCGCGCGAGATTTGGGGTGCTCGAGCGGAGAACAAGGCCCGAGTGGCTGGGCGTCGGAGGCAGGATGGCCACTGGGACACGGTGAAGTGATGAGTATGTAAACGCTCGAGTGGGGTTCGCATGCCACACACGTACGCGGGCAGCCGCGGCCGGCAGAGGGGGCAGCGTGCGTGGAGGCGAGAGGATGTTCCATTGGAGCGTGCGACGGAGGGGTACGCGGGGGAGAGGACCGGTGCAGGAAGAGGGGAATGGCTGCGGGCGCATTGACTCGGGAAGCATGGGCTGGAGATAGGTAGGACTCGCGGCGTGCGCGATCCGTCCGAGATGGGAGCGGGTGCAGCGGGAAGTCAATCGGAGGCGCGTCCAAGGCACAAGGGAGACCGTCCGGGGAGCGCACGCGACGGCGGTGACGCAACTGCTGATCGCGGCGTGCCTGACGGTTATTGCAGATCCCGCGCGGCGTCACCCTCGTCCTTGTCGCGCGTCCCCGCCGAGGTCCGTACGGGCTGGGGCACAAGGCGACGACCTCGGACGGACGAGCGAGGACACGGAGGGCTGACCCGGTCGTCTGCGGGGGGCCAGGACGGGGGCCGGGAGGGGGATCTGGGGGAGATCAAGCGGTCGCCTCGCGGCTGGACGATATGGGCAGCTGAATCTCCGAGGACGGGTGGCGACCTGCGGTGAGATGATGGATCGGTCGGCCCGATCTTGCGCTTCTCTGGGCGGAGACGCCCGGAGCGTGGACGCTGTTGGACGGTGGCACGGCTGGGGAGCGGCGGAGTGTGAACGCGGCATCTCGGCACGCCCGCCAGCTCCGGCCCTGGCAGCGGGGGGCGGGCGGCGGCGACGCGTCCACTCGCCCTCTCTTGCTCTCCCCCGCCGTCCTCGTCGTCGCGCCCGCTGTTGCCCCCGCACGGCCTGCGCCCCCCCGCGTCCAGCCCGCGCCCGCATACACCCCGCCGTCGCGCGCTCCCCCGCACCCGGGACGAGCCCCGTCGCCCGCGCGGCACAGGCGCCTGCGAGAAACGGAAGAGAGTGCCAAGTTGGCGGCAGGCGGCTCGGGAGGTGCTGTTGAGTAATATCAGTCACAACGCCCTTCCCGAACCACAAGAATGGACGGAAACCCAACCCGAGCCCCGTCCTCGTCTTCGTCCGCTGCTCTTCCCACCCCTTCCTCCCGCAAGCCCCAGTCCGCGTCCAAGCCCAAGGCCCCGCCCCGAAAGCAGCACAAACACCACAAGAACACTGGCCAGAACCCCGCCCCGCCTCCGCCTCCGCCAGCCCTCCGCGAACACGCCCCGGCCACGGCCCTCTCTCCTACTACTGACCGCTCCCCGCCCCCGGCGTCCGACTCCCGCAGTGCGTCACCCTCTTTGTAATCAGATGGCGCTTCCCGTGCTCATACATTCTCATACCGACCCCTTTCCCTAAAGGTGCGCGCATCTCTAACATACGCGATCAGCCGCTGCAACACTCCTCCGCTCGCTTCACCGCTCACCTCCAGCCCTACCCTGGCCCGACCGCCCCTCCCCCGGCAGCGGCCTCCTACTCGTCCGCCATGAACCCCTCGTACCCCATCAACGGTAGTCCCTATCCCTCCTCCCCGTCCCCCTTCCACCAGCCCCCCTCGACCGGCTCCCCCGCCAATGGCCAGAGTGCTAATGCGACCCCGACCATCCCAGCCCACGCGCCCCAGTACCCATACGCCGTCCCTCACCCGCCCTACGCCCACCACCCGTACGCTTCATACCCACAGTACCCCGCCGGGATGATGATGTATCAAACCCAACAAGGCGGCCACCCCGACAGCGCCCAAGCGCCCTCCTCCGCACCCGCGCCCTCAACTGGCAAGCGGAAAAGGAAGTATACCCACGACGGTGTAAACAGCAAAGTGTCTGACGGAGAGGGTACAGATTCCGGCCCCGACGTACAGCGCGGCCCCGCGGGTTCCGCCTCCGCCGCCGCCGCTGCCGCCCTCGCCGACAGCAAAAAGCGCACCAAGACCCAGCGCGCGTGCGACAGCTGCCGCTCCAGAAAAATACGGTCCGTATTATTATCCGCCTTCTAACCCGCGACGCGGCCGACTCCCCAAGGGTCGTGGTACGCGGCCCCCTCTTAACCCCTCTGCACCCCTCTCATTCTCCAACACTCTGCATTTTCCCCCTCCGACATGGACGCACGGACCGGCTGACTTGTGGTATAACCCTCTATAGATGCGACATCCTGCCGGATGCTGATCCACCAATCTGCCAGCACTGTAAGCAGTACTCGTTCGAATGCACCTTCTTCCTCCCCATCACGGAGACGCGGTTCAAGAAGAAGAAGGTCGAGGAAGAGGCCGCCGCAAAGGACAAGGAGAAGGCAGCCGCGGAACGCAGCACGTCGTCCCCCCAGGCGGAGCACCCAAAGAGTGGCGACATCAGGGTTTACGGTACGCACCATTTCCGCCGCTTAACCCCACTCGCACGCCGGCAAACTCACGCGTGCGACACAGGCCCGACGTCCACCGCGCACATGCTGCACTCGCACCCGCTAGTCTCGTCGCGGACGTACGAGGCGTACGACCTGCGCTACCACCACTCGTGGGACTTAAGTTCGGATGGAGACGGCATCATCCGCGTACACGAGCCCGAGCAGGGCGAGCTGCAGCTCGCGCTCCCGAAGCCGATCGACCTGCGCATAGAGCGCGACGTGGTCGAGCAGCTCGTAAACTCGTACTTTATCGATGTGGCGCCCATGCTTCCTGTCGTCACCCGGGAAGAGTTCATCGAGAACAACCCCCCGCCACCGATCCTGTTGTACTCGATCTGTCTCGTCGCCGCTACGCAGCGGAAAGTGCCGCAGCAGGTGTTCGAGTCTATAAGGTACACCGTTAACAGCCTCATCAAGGCCGAGGACGTCCTGTCCACGGCCTCGATCGTGAACATGCAGTCGCTGCTCATCCTCGCGATGGTCGGCGACTGTCACTCGCAGTACGTGCCCCACGCGCTCTCCGCGCTTTGGGTCCGGCTCGGTTGCGCGATCCGTATGGTGGGCTGTCTATTAGCTCTCTGTCGCGGCCGCAGTTTCGCTCACATGGCCGGTTGCCTACACCGCAACATCCCCAGGCGCAAGACTTGGGCTTGCACCGAGCCGAGTCTGTCAAGCTGAATATTGAGATGCGCAGACGCCTGTGGGGAGTTTGTGTCATCAGCGACCGGTGGTATGTGTCCGCTACACTGGGACCGAGTCGTCCGACGGCCAGACTGCACGCGAGAAGAAGAAAGCTAGCGCTGACACTCACCTTGCGCGCAGGATAAGTCTGACGTTTGGACACCCGCACATGATTGACATCCGGGACTGTGACGCGCGGTTGCCGTCGTCCGGGGACCCTAACGACCTCTACCTGGACGAGCTCGTGCGGCTGAGCGTCATCCTAGGGCGAGTGCAGAAGACGCTTTATACGTGAGCAGCTCTCCCCTGCATTTCTTATATACCACAGCCATCGTCGGGGCCAGGCCGCTTGTGCGGAGCTGACGATCGCATTTTTCGGCCGGCAGGCCCTCCGGATTGAATACGACGAGCGACGACGAGCTCCATTCGCTCCTCAAGGACATCGAGGATTGGCAGGAGCGGCTGCCGGCCGACCTCAAGTTCCGCGGCCCTGAGACTCCCAGGATTGCCGGTGAGTGGCCTTTTTACTTCCGCCTCCTGCCCGCTGCGGCGCCGCCAGCTATGGCCCATGGTGCACTGCCGAGGGTGCAGGTGCCCCCAGCGCATCTGCCGACAAGCCGGGCGGGCGCACCGTTGCCGTCGTGCCGGCCGCGGCGTGACCTGGTAGGGTTTCGATGACGGAGTGGCTGAACATGCGGTTGGTCCAGGCCTGCTGTACATGTTCTACACTTGTGTGAACATGCTCTTCTGGCGCGTGTTCATGCGGATATCCTACTCGTGCCCCGCGCACCTCAAGTTCTCGCTCACCGTCGAAAAGTGGACCGGGCTCGTGCGCATGACGGGCGACGCCATCGACTGGCTCGACGCGCACGAAACCATGTACGACGTGTGGCTGCTCGTGGCGTACTGCGCCACGTCTTGTGCCCTCGTACAGGTGCGTCATCCGCTCTGTTACGGTTCCGGCGAAGCCCAGCGGCAGTGCTCACTCACCGCCGGCCCGCCGCAGTATCACACCTTCGCGCGAAGGCAGGACCCCGCGGCGCAGGCGAAGCTGAAGAAACTGCGCGACTGCGTGCGGCGATGGGAGGGCGCGCACTCCCCGGAGCACATGTCCTCTCGACGAAAGGCCGGTCGACCAACCGCACAGAGCTCTCACCCCAGACGCGCTGACACCGCCCACAGACGGCGGAGATCATCGCGCTCCTCTACGAGGCGACGCAGGCGCCGCTCTCGCTCGACGACGCGCCCGCGTTGAACCCCACCGGAGGCGTGCGCGGCAAGCAGCAGCTCTCGCGGCTCGCGTTCCAGAAGGACAGCACGCGTCCCGGCGGGGGCGTGTTCGTCGCCCGGGGCCCGATCGCCGACCGCGAGCTGCTCGAGAAGCTGCCCGAGGGAACGCTCATCAAGGACGAGGGCGCGGGCTCGGGCTCGGCCGCTGCGCCCGGCAGCGGGAACGAAGGTGAGGCGCCCCGCGTGGTGTCGTCTAGTTCGCGCTCGAGCAATGATGTTCTGCATGCTCTCCCGCCCGCCGCCGCTGCTCATCCACCTACCCGCCGCGTCATTTCGGCCACTTCGAACCACCCGGCTCGCTGGAACACGTGGCCGACCGCAGGCTCGTCCGGTGTGCATAATGGCCACCATCACCAGCAACAACAGCAGCAGATGCAAGGTCAGCAGCCGTCCATGGTCAACTTCTCGACACTAGACTTCCCAAACATGAACCCGGCCTTGAACAACACATTTGCGGCACCCGAGAACGTGCAGGTGGTGAACATGCTCGACCAGCCGCTCACGGGCAACATGAATATCTCGGAGCAGCATGTGATGTCGGACACGCTCCTGGAAGGCATCCCTGGCGCCATGTTCGACTGGGGTGCGTCCCTCTTTTTTCGCTCATTGAATCTCCGAGTCAAGCCACGCGGTCCGCTGACGTTCCATTCCATTCTTGTCTCCCGCGCCGTCTCGCGCATGTTACGTACGTACGCTCGCTCGCTCGGGCGGACGAGCAGGCCAGTGGGAGAACTTTTTCTCGCGCTTCCCCCAGCCGCTGGGCTTCCGCGGGGACGTCGGGATGTCGGGCGGCGAGCACCACCAGCACCAGCCGTCGCCACAGGAGACCCAAAACGCGCGGTACTTCCCCGCCCCCGGCGACACGATGTGAGGGCGGCAAGAGCAGCAGCAGCCCGACGGTCGTGCGGCGGTCGCCGCCTTCGCGCGTCTCGAGCTATCGGCCTGCGTGCGGCGGACTCCGGAAGAGGGTGGGTGCCGGGTGTCCGACGCCGCGGGACGGAGCGGGCGGGTGCAAGGAGAGGGATTCAGCGGAGGTCGTTCCCGCCGTATCGGGAGAAGGCGGAGTCACGCGCGGGCCTCGACGCGTCGGCCGCTGTGCACAAAGTGGGAAGAGAAGAGGGAGGAAGGGTGCCATGACATCATCGCGCCGCCTGCGCGAGCGCGACCGTCGCCGATCTGCTGTATTTCTCTCATCGCCAGCCCGTGTTCCTTCTCAGCCGTGTCACGCTATCCGGTCTATAGTCTATCGTCGCTAGCTTACCATACACTACCGTGCCCTCCGCATACCACGTCTTCGACACGCATGGCACGCTTAAGCTGTCTGTCCCTCCATTACCTTATCTCCTAACTCTCTGCGTCGTGTACATATGTAACTATTCCCTTTAAGCGTCGTTCTCCTGTCCGTCGCTCTGTGTCGCGCTCGCTTTCTCGTCAGTCGCCAGACTTTTGTTTCCACACACCCATACGGCTCTGCTACATCCTTCGTAGTTTTCTCTCTGTAATAGTTGTCGACTCGCTGTCGTACCGGAGTTAAAGCGTGCCGGCCAACATCTTATACCATCCCTATCGCTAGCCTGCTGTCTCGGCGAGCCCGCCGACACATGTACTCGTTCGTCCTCAGTTTGGGGAATCGACCTGCCGCGAATGCAGCGCTGAATTATCCCCAACGGACCGCTTTACAGAGTGGCATGTCTCTAGAAGCGTTCTTGGCCAGCGGTCGATTGGCCGTTTGTCGACGGTCGTGTGAGTGCCCGTCGGACCCCGTCGGAAGCCCTTCCGCGCCCACTGAAGCTCGCGGTGATCGCGTCCGGGCGTGTCGCCAGCACCCTCATTGTTTGTCTGACGAGGCGCTCCGCACAGTCGACTAGTCGCTCGCAGCAGAGCGAGACGCGTGCGGACAGCGCGAAGGTCGGCCCCCAGCTCTCGTGAGCTGCCAGTGCCAGTGCGAGAACAGCTCCGGCCCACTCAATTCACGGTGCTTGAATGGAGCGTCCGGACCGTCGGACCCCGGTCCGCGACACACCCCGGACGTCTCGGGAGTGATGCACGCGTGCAAGACGTTGGCTAACCAATCGCGAGCGCCGCCGAGCCCGAATAAACTTCAGAGGTGGAGGAGCGGGCCCTTCAATCTGAGTCGCGACTGCTAGAACTTGCGCTCCAAGCTTGGGGTGTCTCCCTATAGGGCTATAGGGGCTTTCGGGCGGTCCGGTCGGACGTCTGCTGAAGAAGATCTGCCACGCTGTAGAAGAGGGTGACGGAGCATCGTTCTAGTGCGTACTACGCGTAAGCAGTACGCGGTGGCTCCCGTTCTTGGCTAGAAGGACTAGCGCTCGGCCGTCGCCCCGAAAAAGGGACCCCGCTCCACACCCACGCGAGACCGGGACAACTTGGGCTCGCGGAGGAAAGGGGAGCGCGCGGTTCTGCGCGCGAGATCCGCGACGGACGCGCTCCCGATCGTGGAATTAATTGTCCAGTGGCGCCGGAGACTCGGAAGAGGGGCGCCGGAGGAGGGTGGAGGAGGGCGGAGTGGCTCGGAGGTTCTACCCAAACAAGCGTCCGCTACCAACCTCCCGTACACAAACACTCGGGTGCATTCGCTTCGGTGGGGGCGCGGCTCGGTGAATTTGATTGGAATGGGAAACAAACGGCACGCAAATAGGAAGCCCTTGATCTTCCTCGTTATCATAGGGCGCGATTTGATGCATCCGAACAATGATTCAGGTAACGATGGTCCCTAGCATCGATAGATACGAAGAAGCATAAACGACAAACTTCAGCGCTGCGATTGCTAAGGGCAACAAGGCGTGTTCGAGTCGAACATGTTCCGCATCGTCATTCCTCCCTCCGCTCACACTAGCATCGCGGACATCATCGATATCAAGGTGGTTAGTAAAGGCTTGGGGAATGAGCACAAGAAAGTACTTCCTCCTCCTAGTAACAGATACGACTGACCTGCAATTGTCTTCACGCTGTCCCATAGTGCGAGCGGTAGCGTGCAGCACCTTAACCCTTTAACCACGAGGCCAAGCATCTGCACTGCCCGTTCTCAGGAAGCCTCGATGGCGGGTGCCATGTGCGCGCCCACGGGCTGCTACCACCGGGGTCCACAATCCACGCCGTAATGCGCGTACCTGGGCCCTGGGCCCGCGCGGGGCCCATCGACGCATCCCTGGACACATACATATCCGTCGCGCGCTGGCGACCACTGCACGCGCGCAGCAGGACAGATCTTAAGATCGACGTCGGGCCGCCTGTTGTCATTGGTGCGCGGGGCGAAGACGAGAGGACGTGCGCGCGCCCCGGGAGGGCCCAGGCGGGCCTGGGGTCTGGAGCCCCTGAGATTCTCCTCAGGCCTGCCTACGTCCCGAACGTAAGGGAGTACGCTAGCCCCAAAGCAGACTTCTGACGGATGTGGTGGAAGGAGCGCGGTTGCTTTCAGCACATCCCGCCAGCCACCGCCACGGTGATACTGTGGCTGAGTCGGAGCAGTGGTGGTTGCCGCCGAAGAACGCCACGAAGGCGGTTTGATTCGGATTCCCGGCCCGCTAAGCAGTCATGTGACTCTTTTGAAATTTCCTAGATATACTTACCTCGAGAGCACTTTCATTGTGGGACCTGTTAGCCATAGCTCTCTAAGGAATTAGAAGAGAAATCAGGTTCGCTTGAGCGGCCTGGTAATGATCGTGTTTGCAGAGTCATTGGTTTTATACCAGTTCGCGAGCTTCCGGTTGAAACTTTCAGCTCTTGGTGCCAGGGCATTTAATCACCAGTCATTAATTACTAAGCGAAGCACTGCCAGTTATGCCCAAAATGAAGAAAGTCATGTCTACCAGCATGAATATGCGCTAAGTTAGCCACAACGGCTGTTTTTGGCTATAGTAGCGAAATAGCGAAATAGTTTTCGGGACTCCCAAGGCTGAGACACCTGAAAGGGGATCAGGCCAGCTGCTCCTGCTCTCCGAAGAGTGCTAGCATGCTCGTTCGTTATCTGTTCGGGGTGTGCCAGACGCCTTCTGAGCACCCCACATACACCGACGTCCATCCCGGTACCGGAGGCCCAAGGCCGCAGAGCCTCCACTGCCCGGGGCCCGAGGGTGCCTTCCAGCCGGCGACCCTGCCCTGGCAGGTCCATTCGGTAGCGGGTGCAGACGGACCAAAAGCTTGCTTGTACCTCGGAGCACAGGAGAACGTGTTCTCGAAAACGCAAGCGGTCGCGTGCCTCGAGGATCCTGGTTCCCCACAAGGAAGCTTGAATGGACCCGGCCCGATCAAACATGCTCTCGTAATTCCTAGTTGAGCCGAAGTCGAGTGAGCGCGCTCCGAGCGAAACATTGAGTGCTCCCTTTGTGGTGAGTGCTCCACCGTCGCATTGTATGCACTGTAATGCCGCGCGGACTATGTGCCATGCGCCGTACGCGCGCGGCGTTTCGGTGGCGTTCCATCGGAGTTTCAGCACCGGGGTTCTTGCTCGGAGGGTGCGGGAGGTGAGTGCTGTATAAGTATTAACCATTGTGCGTCAGTTGATCGACGGGGAGAAAGAATCGACGGAGAGGTGTCGTGTGTGAAAGGCCGTCTGTCGTAGCGGCAGCAGAGGGGCGATTGTGGAAGGGCCGTCGGCGACCGGTGACCTGACGTTGGCGTCTGGCGTAGCGATGGTACTAGTACTGAAAGCTCAGAACCAACTTCAAGTGGTCTAGACGATGCAGACATCGAAACGTGATGCGGTATACATCATGTCAACAACATGAGAACGGTGCTTTGGGTTCGCACCTTCTGTGGGTACGCTCCCATCGTGCTGGAAGCGGCGACCGAGGTTCTCATTACCATGATGTTGTCGGTACGGCTATAAGACGCACAGAGTTGCTATCCATCCACCGCTTCCCGCGACAGATCGCAAGACGGTTCAACTTCAGGTGGCGATGGTCGCGGATTCATCTTTCAAGACAAGTCAGCATCCTCACGCCCAAAGTGTGCAATGGGAACATACGGATCATATGTAGCGACTCAACCTGAGCACAGCACCGGCCGGTGCCTCAGCAGTGACGTATCACGAGGAGGCGTTGGACCCGTGTAGATCATTCCATGTGGTGAGCAACGCGTGCGGGGAACAAAAGCGTCCGTTGCGACATACACCGAAGCATGCGCTGAAGCTGGCAAGGGCGCTGATGGGAAGCACGGGTGCGAAGCTGCTGTGCGGCCGTTCTATTCGCATATCTATCATGCCCGCATGCATGGATCATCGAGGGAGTTGAATGCGTTTGGTGTTCACCGTTCAGAACGTGCCGCAACTACTCGCAATCAGAGTGTTGCGATGTTTGACGTGCTGCCAGTTAGGGTGGGTGGCAAAGGGAGACGTGATACAGATCTGGATGACGAGGCAGAGGGATGTTCATCCGGGTCGAAGAACACGGAGCGTGGGCGCGGATTGGCTGAGTGCGAGCGCACGCTAGGCCACAACGAGCGAATCTGATCTTCCGCCCTTCTCACCACTTCGGCTACTGTCGGCAATGCACGTCTGCAACGTGCCCCGGTCACGCCCCTTATCCTGCCCTCGCCCACCGAGCGTTGTTGAACGAAGCATAGTTGTCCAGAATGGGGAACAGCGGGGCTCGCGCGATTCATAGAACGGGGCCATAGTGCGGCACGGAAGAAGAGCGAGGCGCGAGGGATCCGCGGCGCGGAGAGGGAGAACGAGAACGAGGCGCACGTGGACCCGAGGCGAGCGGGCGCCTGGGAGACGCGGTTGTCGACTGGAGTGATTTGGATGAACTCGTCTGTGTACAGTCTACTCTACTAATCTGCCCCCGTAATTCCCTCCGTCTCTTCTTTCCGACCATCGCTCCAGACGCGCCCTCTCCTTCCGCCCTCTTCCTCGTTCCTCCACCTGGCCCATACGGCCGTCACACTCCTTCATGGCGTCCCTTCTCGCCCCCGCCCCGCCCGGCTCGGAGCGCATATCCCAGATTTTGCCTACCGTCAAGTGTTCGACCTGCAACCAGCCCGTTAGTATCGCAGATCTCGGAGAACATGTCTGCGAGCAACCGCCTCCAGTTCCTCAGATGCCAGCCCTCAAGCCACCTCAGTCCCCTCGTTCCGTGGCCGCCCTCCTTCCAACAAAGCTCCAAGGCCTTGTCAGCGCGCCTCCACTCGTTCAGAGTCCTCCCCGTAAGTCTTCACTCGCCCAACCACCTTTGCGCCAGAAGAGCCCTGCACCACCCTCCCAATCTTCTTCTCGCACACGCACCCTGTCATCAGTCTCGTCTCTCAGTGCTCGGAGCGGCGACAGCCGCCCCGAGCGCGTCCCCAGCCCGCTGGGGCGAGACGGACGGCCAAGCGTCGAATCTCCTCTTTCTCCTACCTCCGGCCCTTCCAGTCGCGTGCCTTCGCTCAACCCGAGTGGTTCTCGTTTGCCCGACGTTCCACCAGCGCTCGCAGCCCGCACCTCGCCCGGAATGGACAGGTCCCCGACCCCCGGACGCACTAACATCCCACCCCCTGGGATGTCTGCCCCTCGCCCTCGGGCCCCTTCTACAGCCAGCATGCGCTCGATGGGCGCGCCTTCACGCCCTCAACAGTTTCCTTCCATCCCTCCCAGTCCGTCAATGCCGTACACCGATCCACGTTACGACTCCCGGTCCGGACCAGGCGCAGCCGGCGTCATGTCCCCTGGGGCGCGCCCGCGCGCGGGCACGAACATGAGCGGACGGCCGCGCTTCGATTCGGGCCCAGAGATTATCTACTCGACTGACCAGCGCTCGCGCACGCCCGCGAACGACCCGGTGCGTATGCGCGCGCCGTCCGCGGCGAGCATGCGGCCCTCAATGGACCAGATGCGCCGGCCATCAGGCGAAAGCCAACGACCGCCGTACGCAAACGGGGCCCCGCCCCCTGTGCCCCCAATGTCGTCACCGCCACTGCAATCTCCGACGGCCAACGAGCCCGATACGAAGACGGGAGGAGAGGCTGGGATGGCTGGCGTGGGTCGGCGCGGGTTTGCGGCTGCTGCGCGTGCGGCGATGTTCACGATGGGACCCGCGCCGAACCTAGGTGGAATGGGTCCCACGCAACCGACCCAGGGTATGGATGGGAAGAGGGCCAACGCCCCCCGCTTCCTTGACATTGCGTCTGCGAACAGATATGGTGCGTCCTGTTGCTACCTGGACTGCATATTTGTGGTCTGAATAGTGCGGTTCTATAGCTGCTGCGAACACCCCGCCTCTTTCACCGGGATCAGGGACTGCGTCCATCTCCCCGCACTCTCCTTACTCGCAGAAGTCTCCAATGTTGTCTGGTCTGCCGTCTCCCAGTGGTAACATGTCTCCAGCTTTCACCCCGACAACACCAGTTGCCGCCTCTCCCATCAGCCCAGTAAGCGTGCAAACCTTCCAGGAACGAGTCGACGCGCCGCCTGAAGTTCCGACCAAGGTACCATCCCAAGATAACGTGGCTTCGCCCCGCATGCCGTTTTTCGAGAAATTCAAGAATAAGTTGCCAAACGTGGATACCGCGACCGCTGCCAAGTCAACCGAGCCCGAGCCCCTGTCGCCCGCGGACTCCGACAGTGAATACGGCGGGCTCGCGTACGCTGATTCCGACGAGGACGAGGAGGTGGATATACCTTTGCGTGCCAGCCCGCAACCAATCCCACCCGCCGCCAAGGTAGCCGAGTCCGCCGCGGCCCCGGCCATTGAGGGCAAGGTCCGCTTCCCGTCCATGACGAACACCGAGTCGCGTTACTCGTCATCTTCTGCATCCACCATCCACTCCCCGCAAGCCATGAAGCGCACCCTGTCCGCATCGACGACGCGCACGCTCGCAAAGTCTACGGGCGCTATTGATCGCGCAATGGAGACTCTCCTCGAGGACGGCCCGCTTTCTCCTACTGCCAGCACGTCATCTCGCCCGTTCACGGAGACGCAACGCGATAGCGTGACGAAGTCGCCGAAGCTTCCCATACGCTCGCATACGAGCCCGACACTCTCCACCGGACGACTTGAAGGGCGCCGCACGTCTTCATCATCGACGACGTCGTCACGCAAGCCAAGGTCGAGGGTATGCGTCCGGTGCGAGAAGAAGATCGAGGACGGGCGATGGATTCAGATGGAGGGCGGGAACGTGCTGTGCGACAAGTGCTGGAAGAATATGTATCTGCCGAAGGTGCGTCCCCCTCTCGCTTTCCGCTCTCTCGTGCTTTTGTATGCGCCTCTCTCCCCGAGCCGAGCGCTGCGAGTGCCGTCATCGCTGCGGCCCGCGTGCGGCGGCTTGGGGTGCGCCACCGCCCCGGACGCCGAGACTGATGATGCCTAATTTTGCGTACGTGTTTAGTGCCGGCGCTGTAACAAGACAATTGAAAAGCAAGCAGTATCGTCATCGGATGGCCAACTGAAGGGAAAGTGGCACCGCGAGTGCTTCAGCTGCTTTACATGCGAGGTTCGTGGTCTAATTCTTTTTGATTTCTCGAACCCGTCCGACCAACCTCTCCCACTTTCGTTGCGTATGTACAGAAACCATTCCCCGATAGGACGTTCTACGTTCACGATGGGAAGCCATTCTGCGCTTACCATTATCACGAGGCAAACAACTCCCTCTGCGCCGCTGCACGCTGCGGGCAGCCCATCGAGGGCCCCTGCGCGGTGTCCCATTCCGGCGACCGGTACCACCCAGAGCACTTCCTGTGTGAGTACCGTGGGTGCTCGGAGCGCCTGCTCGAGTACTACGAGCTCGATGGCCGCATGCTCTGTGAGCGACATGTGCAGAAGGCGATGCAGGACCGCGACTCGGATGGCTCCGACTACGACGACGACACGCCTCCACCGGCGGGCGACCGCCAGCTTAACAAGCGCGTCACGCGCTTCATCGACCTCGGCGCGCTCAACAGCGTTCTCTAGCACACACTACAATTATACGTTCATCTTGGACTCATTCCGCTAGTGTTGCGCCGTCATCTTGCGATATCACGCCTACCTCGATCCGTCTCTCTTGGATGCTGCCATTATGATGCCTCCACCCCATCTCTCTATCTTCTCTGTCTGGACCCACTGCATTGCTATCCCCTTTTATTCTCCTTTCCGTTTTCTCGCTCGCATATTGGTTGGAACCCCGTCGGACCTTACTTGTACTTCCTCACTACTTCTCTCTTCTCTTCCTATCCCTGTCACCCCCAGCACCCATGATATCCCACGTCCCCAGCATCGTACGACATCTCTCTCGGCTGAAGGTCTCGATATCTAATCCCTACTTATTGTGCATTTAGGACTACCGCATCTCTCCCTCTCTATTTCTCTGGCTTACGCGTGCACACTCCACTAGTACCCCGGTCTTGAACACACTGTCTCGCCTCGGTCTCCCTTACCCTCTACTTCGGTCGATTAGCTGACGAGCGATTAGGCTCGTCACGCCGCTCGTTGTATGTATCAGCCCTACCCCTTGGCGCGCGTGGCATGCCTCTTGCAACAGCCCCTCTAATGAAATGGATTTAAACACTGCGTGGGCTACCAGCGTGCCCTTCTGTGAATCACACTTCTTCGGAACCGCAACGTGCATGCGATAGAATGCGTTATTCAGGACCGCACACAACTCATACACGCCTCGTAGAATACATTAATGAGCTTTCATATCCGCCTCCCCTAATGATCTGATCCACGAGACGCCTTCATGTTGCGGGGCCGGCATGCTGCTTGTTCTTGACGATCCACTCCCGGATGTAAGTGCTGCTCATCTTCGCCGTCCTGAGCACCGCGGCGTCCTCGGCGTCCAAGCTCGCCTCCGTCGCCGAGATGACATCGATCACGAACGTCCTGAGCGGCGGAAGCGAGAGCTCTTTCCTTCGCTTGTCGACTGCGCGCGCGATATCTAGTATTCAGCACCTGGAGCCATTACAGAGGGCGAAGCGCAGAGGGGATACACTCACTGGACGCAGCCCCGGGGAGTGTCTCCCGGCTGACGACGAGGCCCTGAACGTTCGGGTCCCAACCGGTGGGGCCGTACACGTCGTTGATGGGCACGACGTCGTGTACGATGTCCGGCCGGAAGAGCGCGA
Source organism: Grammothele lineata (assembly GCA_002150815.3). Classification (NCBI taxonomy): domain Eukaryota; kingdom Fungi; phylum Basidiomycota; class Agaricomycetes; order Polyporales; family Polyporaceae; genus Grammothele; species Grammothele lineata. The sequence continues at coordinate 123,546 of NDFF03000402.1, forward strand.
GGAACTTGCGAGTTCGTGCGGTGCGCACTTCCAGCGGCTCGAGCACCTCCTTGAAGGCCTTTTTGCCTAGGAGCGCGTCATCTAGCAGAAAGGCGGGCGTTAGATACTGTACTGCGCGAAGAGCAGGGCAGAGCGAGATAGAGTACTCGTAGACGGAGCTGAAGGGGGACGACGGAGGAAGATACGCACCAGTAATCCCGACGATGAGCTTCTCGCGCGCGATCCACGCGCCCATGCTGAGCAGGATCTTATGCCCCGCGTGCAGATGGTCAAATGTCCCCCCGAGCGCGACAACGGGCAGCTCTGGCGGCAGTGTTGCATTCTCCTCTGCCACTTCGAGTTTGTGCGGGGGCGTGGTGGAGTGGTGCAAGGGCTGGTGGTCATCGTCTGTGGGTAGAACGACGAACTTTGCGTGCGACTGTACAACGGCGGTGGGTAGCGGGGGGAGCAGCGTGTCGTGAGGAGTTACTAGATGCGTCGGGGAGGTCAGCCGGAGGAACGCATCCGTGCGAAGACAAACAACAGGGAAAGTGGGCGGCGGTCTAGGTAGAAGGGCGATAGAGAGGAACGCACCGGTATATATGCGCGACATCCCTTGCAGGATCTCTTCGGGGAACGACTCCGCAGTACCCTTGAGGAGCACGTCGACGTCAAGCAGGACGCGGCCGACGTCCTCGGCGACCTTTGTCGCCTGCACGTAAACGAATGTCAGCAGCCGCTGGACAGCATCCCAGTGCGCTGTACGGGATATCCCAGGAGCATTGAGCTCCCCTTCCGCGTTCGCACGGGCAGGATGCGTAGGTAGGGAGGTGGATTGCCCGGGGTTTGTGGCAGGATCTGGAGGGTTGAAAAGCGGGGACAAGATAACGATCTGGAGCGTTTCTGTAGTTCTGCGTGCGACGATGGAGACCGGTTTCGCGAGGAACTGTGGGCTATCGTCCAGCCTATGGAGCGTGGTGAGCAGCACGGAGTGCTGCACGTCCTCGAAGTCCGGTGGGGCAGCTGAGGTAGACATGGCGTGCTTATCTGGGGATCATCGACTGCAGTTCCACTGACGACGTCCAGTCAGCCCCTTGTTCCTCAAATGAAGCGGAAAGTCGCAGCTGTAGCGGATTCTGGAGTATGCCAGCACGCTCGTAAGAGCACGTTGGACGGATGAGATGAGATGTCATCGAAGCACCATGGCGCGATGGCTGAAATGGACAGACAAGGACAGGCACAGGCGCGGAGGCGAGCGGCGACTGCAGTCAGTGGTCCTAGCTGGAGGGTATGTGTGTATAGACACGGAATGATATCATGTTATACATGGCGTTACTGTAAGTACCAGATAGCAATAAGTCAGGTGTCGTGAGCGGGTCGTGAAAGCGGTCCGATGTGTGAGCAGAAAGTACGGAGAAAGCACAAAACATTGCGGTAAGGAAACGCAGTAATCCTCGCCTGGCCTCAAACCGGCGGCCAATGTCCAAGATGGGGAACGTGTCCGGAAACAGCGGGTGCGGATAATGTCATGTCCGTGTGCGAGGTGATGCGCGGCTCGCGGAGAGGTCCTTGACATCGAAAAAGATGCTAAACGCGAACGCCAGACAGAGCAAGCAAGCAGCAGCGGTTGCGAGGTTGTACGCGTCGCACCTGCTCATCTTTATGAGCCCCACAGAGCAGCAAAATCAAACGGTTTGCTTACCATCCCAGAAATCCACCAACCGGGCAACGCTTCCCCATGAGAATGAGCACGAACTCCGCACCCCACAGAACCAGTCCGATTGCGTCTATGGTGGTACCCCACTTCAGCATCTTCCTGGCCTGCTTCCATTGCTCCTCCATCGCCAGCCCCGCGAAAATGCCTCGCCTCTTCGGTCTCCTCCGTCTCGGGCCGCCGCTTGACGCGCCCGAGTACGAGCCAGGAATGGCAGAGGAGCCGTCGTCTTCCTCGTCCTCTTCGTCCTCACGCCCACGCTCGGAATCGCGTCCGAACATACTTGGGTCGACAATGAGGTTTACTTGGACGCTACCTGGGTCGGGTGGACCCTTGCCCTTCTTCCCTTTCTTCTTTGGCTTGCCTCCCGGAAGGCCCTGCACGGGCAGGACCATCATTCCACCGGGTCCCCCGGTAAGCGGGGCACCTTTAGGTTTTCGACGGCCACAGCAGCAAGGGTAGATGAGGAAGAAGAACGTGCAGCCGAAGAACGTGATGAAGGAAAGGATGTAAAGGAGGTATGCGGGCAGTTTGCTCGCAGGGGGCGCGGGAGTCTTGGGCTTGATGACCTACACGGGGAGGAAAAGTGATTAATGTCTCCACTCTGGGGAGAGATCTCGGAGTACACACCAGACCAGAGTAGATGGAAGCGACTACCGCGGTCAGTGCAAGGAGTACTTGCACCCATCGCGTTGCTAATCGCTTCTTCGGGCCCTCTGTTATCAACTTGCCATGCTCGTCCACGCTTCCTACAAAATGCTCTGGCACCTCGTTCTTAATTGCATCTTTTCCAAATTCCCGCTCCAGCATCCGCATCCGCTCCTCCTTGATCTCAGGGTCGACGGGACGGTCATCCTGATCGGCTGCCCATGGTACCATGCCATGATCGCGCGAAGAGCGGGAATGTGCCCCGTACGATGAACCGTACGGGTACGACGGCGGCGAGCCCAGGCTGTAAGGGTCGGCGAGCGGGTCCCGGTCGAAGGTGTAGCTTGGGTCAAAGGGATTACGTTTGAGCGCGTCATCTCCGCTGTGTCCATGCGAAGACGTGGGAGGAGAGAAGGGGTTGGCGTTTGGGCGATCCCGGTTGTACCATCCTCGGGCGAAGGAAGGAAACTGAGCGATATCAATCTCGGTATCTGGGCTGGCAACCCGAGGCTCTTCTCGTCCGCGCGAGCGGTAGGAGGAAGGGTGACCACCTCTTGAACCGGTGGGAAAGGAAGATGGGGGTGGGAGTGAGAACGGGCGACGTGAGGGTGGGGAATGGGGACCTCCGGAAAACGACTGAGAACTTGAGGCCGAAGTTAAGGACGGCGGGTCAATGGAGTCCATACGAGCAAGAGGCCTGAACGGTTGTGGGGATGGAGGGTACGAGTCGTATGGCTGGAACGCATGCTGTTGGCGGTTGTTGCGGGCTAGTGTTTGTGCATAATCGGCGAGGTCGAGAGCTTCGACGGATACATCGGACGGCTCACGACGCCTGTCCACTGCCCAGTGACCGACAGCCCGGTACGGATCCTGATCAGCTGTCCTCAAATTTGAGGATGCTGGTAGAGGGTCGTAGGGATCCGGAGACCATGGTCGGCGAAAACGAGAAGGCGGCGGAAGAGACTCGAGCCAATGGTCGGGGTAAGATGTCATGAGTAGTCGTCAAAGTCGTTCCAATTCGTGGCTAGTCGTCAGTAGGGATACAATGAGTGTCTGCACTGCGATGTGGTGGTGGGTATGATGGACTAGGAGGATAGAGAGGAGGGCGGGAGCATCGAGCGGTGAGAGCGAGCGACAAGACAGCTGAAGGAACGCACGCCCAGGATCCCGGCGGGCGCTAGGCGGGCGTTACGGAGCCCCACGTGCGTCATCTGCACGGATAACGAGCCCGACATGTCCTTTTTGGGAGAAAGCGAGCGCCCCGAGCAGTGCGACATCGTCCCGAAACGTCCGCCTGCGCTCGTCGTCCTCGTCTGCCACAGCGAACGCTCGCCTTGGTCGACTCTTAGGCCACACCCCGCCGCGTGTGCCCGCTCGCATGTCGCCCTCCTTTCTCCAATGCGCATCTCCGCGTTCTCTCTGCCACACTCCCTCCTTGTACTCATCTTTGCTCTCCTCACTGCCCGTGCCGCCCCACCAACCCGCACGCCCATAGCTCTTGAGCTTCGGGATGCATATACAATCCGGCCTCTCAACGGCGACGCCGCCAGCGATTTTTACCAGCTTCCGTTCCAATTTACTCGCACCTTGGCCAGCGATCGCCTCCCGTCGGCCGCGGCCACTGTGCAAGCGATCCCCTCTGTCATCTTGCGCCCACGGGACCCTACTGCGTACCAGCGAGCACGTTTAAGATCCCTGCGCGAGCATGAAAGTGAAGCTATTGACTGGGAGCCCGTTACCGTGCTTGCACCGGATGTCCAGGACAAGCACACGCTCTCCCAGCTCGCTCGCATGACCGGAAACGCGTATGCGCTCCCCGGCAGGCCAAACTGGTACGAGATCGACCCTGCGTGGAATACTGTACGTGTGATTTCTTGTCTTCCTCGAGAGCTTGTTGGAGCCTGGATTCATCTCCGTTTCTCCACTTCCTCGAGGTCAAACTCCTTCCGCCATCGTCCTGACATCATTCTCCTTTGGGCGCAGAGCTTTCCATTCGGATGGGAAGACAAGGCGGACGGCTTCCGCGGACACGTCTTCCTCTCTCCCGACAACGCCACGGTCGTCCTCTCCATTAAAGGAACGACCCTTCAGGGTCCGACGTCCAAGAAGGACAAGTTCAACGATAACCTCCTCTTCTCCTGCTGCTGTGCACGCGTCGACTTCACCTGGGTCTTCCGCCAAGTATGCGACTGCTACGCGAAGAAATGGAGGTGCGACAATACCTGTCTCACAGATGCGCTCGTCCAGGATAGCCTGTTCTATAATGTCGGAGTGGTAAGTGCTCGTCATGCTTGTTTGTTTCAATATCATAACCAGCACTTTCCTCTCGGCAGGGTCTGATCCACAACATCACCGCATTGTACCCCGATGCCAACATTTGGCTCACCGGGCACTCGCTTGGGGGCGCGCTCGCCTCCTTGCTCGGGACGACATTTGGGCTACCCGCCGTCGCCTTCGAGGCACCCGGAGAACGACTCGCCGCGCAGCGCCTGCACCTCCCCTTGCCTTCCCTCCCGCCCAACCGCACGGACGCCGGTATCGACTACGGGAACGTACCCGTCACGCACGTCTACCACAATGCGGATCCGATCCCGCAGGGTGCGTGCACTGGCGTGGGCTCGCCGTGCGCGCAGGGCGGGTACGCGCTCGAGACGCGGTGCCACCTCGGCAAGTCGATCGTGTACGACACGGTGGGGAAGCTGGGCTGGAAGGTGGACATCCGGAAGCACGTCATCAAGGAGGTGATCACGCATGTCATCGAAGCGGACGTGGATGGCTGGGAAGACGAAGACGGGAATGTGAGGGAAATTCCCGAACTCAGAGTAGAGGAGGATTGTGTGGTGAGTTCGTCGGAGTGTTCAACGCCGAGCGTAATGGTGCTGACGGTTGCATGTGGTAGGACTGTTTCAAGTGGGAGTTCGGCGACTTCAAGGACGATGATGATGACAAGGACAAGGATAAGGACAAAGACGACTGACCCCAGATCTAGACCATTGTATATCTATGTTGTACACTAGCACTTCATCTGTACACCACTAACATGGCCGCCCGAGATTCCCGCCACGAAGCAGATCCCAGTCCCATACAAGAAAAGACACCATAACCCTCGGATTCTCCGTCTACGCCCGGCACTCCTTTCCCCCAATTAACCTGCCCTGGACATACACCCTCCTCACATTACGATCATCCCCACAAAACAAGAACCGCTCCAGCATCCCCTCCAGCTCCTCCCTCGCACTCTTCCCTTCCTCGTTCCCGTGCTCGCCCCCGGCACCGCTCCGGTGCACAGCGAGCTCCGCGTCAAGGTCCGCACCCCAAACCGCGGGGTTACCCGCGTCGGTGCGGACGCTCACGACGAGCGCGTCGAACGCCTTGCCCGCCTCCAAGGAGCCGATCCGCCCCGCAAGCTCGCACACCTGCGCCCCTCCGAGCGTCGCGAGGTGCAGCAGCGTCGGCACCGGGAGCTGGCGGTCGGCGAAGCGCGCGTTGGGGCCTGGGGCGGACGAGGACGCGGGAGAAGAGAAGGCGGAGGCGGCCGCGGCGGACGCGGAGGCGGCCATGGCGACGACCTTCGAGCACATGCTCGCGTGCTGGACCGCGGTGAGGATCGAGGGCGAGAACCCGCCCGAGACGTCCGTGCCCAGGCCGACCTGTCCGCCTTGAGTGAGCTTCCTCGGAATGGACGCACAGAGAATGCAGAGGAGAGGCGACGCACCTTGATGCCGCGGTCGAGGAGCATCCCGACGCGGGCGCACCCGCTCCTGAGGTTGAAGTTGCTGGTCGGGCAGTGACTCACGCCCGCGCCCCGCGCCGCGATGAGCCTTACCTCTTCTTCCTCGAGATGCACTGCGTGCGCAAGGATCGTGTTCTCCCTCAGCAGTCCGAACGCGTCGTACACGCCCGCATACGTCGTCTCCTTCTCCTTCCCTGCATTCGCACACGTACCCTCGCGCGGAGGAAGCGTCCCGGGCGGGAAGAGCTCCTTCGTGAACGCGATCTCCCCCGCGTTCTCCGAGATGTGCGTCTGAATCGCGAGCCCCGGATCCGCCCTTGCAAGCTCTCCGAGCTGAGAAAGAAGCTCGTTCGAACACGAGATCGCGAAGCGCGGAGTGAGCACCGGGCGCACGAGCGGCTCCGCGGCGCCGGGTAGAGGGGGAAGCGCGCGGATGTGTGCGATGAGCTCACGCGTGGCTGCGAGCGACGCGGCGGGCGAGGGCTCGACGTAGTAGGGCGCGGCGTTACGGTCCATGTTGCATTTCTGCGATGCGTGGAGAGAGGGCGGGGTGTGAGCTAGAGCGCTACGGGAGGGGAAGAAGGCGCACCTACCCCGACGAAGGCGCGCTGGCCTGCATACATGCGGGTCAGAAAGAATCAACGAGCGTTCTCCAGGAAGAGAAGAGATCAGAACAAAGCGACGGACCATAACCGTGAATGACGTCCGCGAGCACCTTCGTCCCTTCGCCGTGCAGGGTCCCGTAGTAGCAGCACGTCGTCGACTGTAGCAGTTGCGTTAGTCAATCTCCGCGTGAGCCTACATGACAGCGAGCGTGCTTGGCGCAGGAAGCGCAGAGAGACGGGGACGTACGCCATAGTCGATGGTGCGCTTGATGATGGATGTATATGCCCGGCGCGCGAAGGCGACATCTGCGAAGCGCGCCTCCATGGGGAAGGTCACTTCCTTGAGCCAGTCCAGCAGCTCGTACTGCCCCCCGCTGCATGAGGTTCGAACGTTCGTTCAGTATTATGCGCACACGACACGAAAGCACGGGCAGACGCACCTCCCCATGTTCGGCACCTGAGGCGCATGCTACGACCGTCCGGGAGGAGACATCATCCCATAAGAGCGCAGTGAGAACAGGAAGGGCCGAAAGCACTCACGATATGCGTGTCGATGAAGCCCGGCATCAAGAACTCGCCCTTCTTGAGCTCCACCAAATCCGGCGCCTCGTCCGCCACGCCGCGCCGCGCAAGGACCTCCTGCAGCGCATGCGGGGCGACGTCCCGCTCGACCCAGGCGATGTCCCCGCTCGCGCGGTCGACGGCGAGGAGTGCACGCGGTAGCGCGTCGTACGTGGTGAGCGAGGTGGGGGAGACGAGCGCTCCGTAGAAGAAGACGGTCGACATGGTGGCTTCGCTGTGTCTGCGTTGTTCAGATTGCGGGGTTCGTGGTGTCTCGACGTCTTCGTGTCCTTGTTCCTCGGGGGCTGGGGTGCGGTCGGTGCGCTCTAGGGCGGGGGTCTAAAGCAAGGACGCTGACGCCGACGAGGGGCGAGAAGACGCCGCCGGATAAGGGGAGGGTGATCATGTCTCGCGGGTGGGCAGGCGGAGGTGGCATGGCGTGCATGCGAAGGCGTGGCGTCCCGCGGCGGCGGCTGGGCCAAGGCGCGCGGCGCGGACCCAGATAAGCATCGCGACCGCCCGAACCTGCCTGAACGCCTGCCCCGGTGCGCGTCTATATTAGGAAGGCGAGTAAGAACGTCAGCCGAGGGCGCCTGTTTTGCCTCGGGGTACCGTATCCAGGGTCGAGCGGCGTCGATATTGGTGTCGGCAGCGGGGTGCAAGCGGGCGCTCTGCAAGCGCTGCAAGGAATAGCCGTTCCGCTCCAGTCGGAGGACAGGACGAATTGAATGCATGTGCCACATGTGCCTAGAAACCATGAACCGAGTAGCTGGCCTCGTAGAAGGGGGCATCCCACGCAGGCAGGATCGGCCTAGCAAGGAAGCGCAATGCCGGACGTTACAACATTGCAATGCAAAGGCATATCTCGGGAATAGTCCGTCTCCTAACGCCCGCGGCTGACACCTTAAATGACACTATATGCGCGTTGGTGAGAACCCTTCACGCAGTATCTAGGGTAGCCACCACGCGTTTTTCAAACGTGTTTGAGTGTGTCCCAACGGGCGTAAGGGAGCGATGCGCTCAGTCTACATAATATGGAGGCCGTATCACGGACATCATCAATATCGCTCTGGCCTCGAATGTTCGGACGTACAGCAACACGCCCGCACCCCAAAGGCGGACAAGAACGGCGGGAGGCGGTGAAGGGCCCTTCGCATGATCACACCGGCAGCGGGGGATAGTGGTGGATTCTGGTGTCATCATTTACGGACGAGCGTCAGGACTACGTCCGCGAAGCTGATGCGGCTCTGTGTGAATTTGCGACGTCCGCGGTGCGCGGGCGGCACCGGATGTCAAGGACGCACCCGGCGGACGTCAATGCGCTGGATGGTGGTGTTCATTGACAGCGCGTGTCCGTTCAACGTCTTCCAGACAGGAAATAGCGCAATATACGAGGGTACCGGTGATTCACAGAACGGCAAGCGCGGATGAGCTTGTGTGCAGGGCTCTCGGTTGGACCTGCGCGCTGCCAATCTGTGATCACGAATCTGCCGCCTCGGGTGACGCGACCCCGTTTGCGTCCCTTGGCGCCGCGGCCTGCGTGGGACGGCCGCGGGGAGGGGGTGTGCCTCGACACACCCGCACACCCCGACGGTGCGAGACGGCACGACGGCCGCCAGGGTTGCGCAGCGCCGTTGCGCCCGCCCTTTGGAACCTGGAATTTCCGAGCGGCGACGTCAGAGATGGATGCATGCACTGTCGCGGGCACGCGGCCGCGCCCAGTGACACTGACACGGGAGTTGCGAGGGGAAATAGGAGAGAACAAGTCGTCATCGGGGGCTCGGCACCGCCGGCAACGTGCATCGTGGTTGGGGATGTCTGAGATGACCCACGGGACGAGCGCGCGGACGGCGGGGGACCGAGACCTCCAGGCCCCGATGGCGGGCGCAGGCGCCGGGCGCGCTGACGTCGACGGAGGCCCGTTGGGCGTGCGAGCGCGAGGCGCGGGGAGCGTGAGCGCAAAAGGAAGTCTGAAGAATGGGAGAAGGACGACGGGGCTGGCGAACAGAACGCGAAAGAGAGGCGCAGCATCAGCGGGGAAGATGATTTTGGCAGCGAGCCCGAAGGAAGAAGGAAGGAGACGCGTGCATCTGCGTGTCCCGCCCGGCCCGCGTTCGCACGCGCGCCCCCGCACGGCGGGCGCATGGAGCGCGTCTTGACGCGTCGTGGGCTACCGCAGCGCCGGAGACGCGCTCAGGGTCTGCGTACGACGGCGAGGACGCGTCCAAGGAAGCGCAAGACGCGTCAAGAGGCTTCAGGCCGACGCGTCTGTGGCTGTCCGATAGGCAGAGAGTCCGACGCCAGGCCCGGTGCACATGGACGAGAAGTGAACTAGTGACGTCTGGGGCGGCGCATCAGACACGCGCAGACACGCGCAGAGCTCTCGCGAGCGTCGGCGATAGACGAGTGCAGAGGACCTCGTCAGGTTCCTGGGCGTGGAGCCGGCGACGGCGCGGGAGTGATTGCGAGCCACAGACTACGGGCGCGGCTGTTCTGAAGATCCCATTCCAGTTGCTCGATCTGGGCCGCAGGCGCGTCGGTGTGTGGCGGGGCCGAGAGCAATGGGGAAGGAGGCAAGGGCAGAAGGCGGGGAAGGAGGATACATTGTGCTATGGAGAAGACAAGGAGGAGGATTCGAGGGGGAAGAAGGGAAAGGGTGAGTAGTACAAGACAGATGGGGCAATAGGCGGGAATGGTTGCTGAGCCGGGGGCATTAAAGCCGTTGCGAGAGCCAAGGCTGTTTGGCAACAAGAGCTGGGCAGAGAGCGGGGCTGGCGGGCACGGGCGGGCGATCGGCGCTGCGATGGAGAGCACGAGGACCGCCCTGGGACGTCGACGCTAGTCGACGCTGCCTGCGAGTCCCAGCTGAGCGTGCCAGAGCCGCAGCTGAATCAAGTGAATCACCCGGTCGCCCAGCGGTTTATCAACGCCATGACGTCGGCGGACGCCGACATTCTCGCCCGCTTTTCCGGCCCAGCCACTCGCACGGCGCGCCCCTCCCGTGCGCCACGGGCCTTGTCCTTTCGCGACCACAGACGCGAAAGCGAGCTCGCAGACCGCAAAACGCCATGCGGGGTGCGGCGCGGATGCCTTTGGCGGCAAACAAGGACGACGAAAGGCGGGAGCAATGGCCGCATCGAAATGGAGGGAAATGGATGATGGGAGCTTTGGCCGCTCCGGTCGAGCGTGCCACCGCCAGTCCCGGCGCTCACGGACACGCGGACCCTTCACATCGGATTGCCCGGATTGCCCACGACTTGGACGTTATATACCCAGCCCCGCCCTTCCTCCTCCTCGTCTGCGCCCGGCGCACACGTCGACAGATACCCCCGACTCCGTCCCCGCCGTTGTCGACCGTCTCTTCGTCGTCGTAGCCGACGCACGCCACCACCGCCCCCGTCCGCCCCGTCCACCCCCTCTCCGCCGCCATGCCTCTCCTCCGCCGCACCATCTCCTCCCCCTCCGTTCGCTCGTCTCCCTACAGCTATCCTTCAAGCTCGAGTGCAAACGCGCATGCCACGCGCGCCGCCAACCCCCAGCCCCGCAGATCATCAGGCTCAGACGTTAGCAGCCGCCGCGTCCTCGCCGACCTCGACTGGTGGACCGTCCAGGACGGCCAGCGCGAGTTCTACACGGGGCCTGTCGGCGCGCAGGACGAGGAGAGTGCGGCGGAGAACGAGCAGGTCCGTCCTCCCCGCGCACCAACCCCTGCGCTCGAGAACGACGCCGCGGTAGCGCCCCCCGCCGCCGCACCTGCTGGTTCGGGTTTCGGAGGCTTTGAGGACGAGGTGCTCTCAAGCCCTCTTTGGGACGTGAACGTGGACAGCCCGCTCGCCATGGGCTCTTCTGAGGTCCGTTCCAATCCCGCCCTCGCACGCCAACCACAGGCTCGCTGACCACCAGGCGCTTCCTCTCACAGGCGTACTCCCCCTTCTCCCCCTTCGCGTCGCTTGCCGTCGCGCCCAGGACACCCTTCCGCAGGACGTCCTCCGAGTCGTCCCAATCCTCGGTAGACAGCTCGCCCGACGCGAACGGGTCCTTCCCCTTACCGACGTTCATGGACGTCCTCCGGCCGACCCCCTCGGCGTACCCGTCAGTGTTCGCTGCATCGAGTCTGGGTATGGGTCGCCCCTCGAGCTCAAGTCGTGCACCACCGATCGCGTCGCGCTCGATTAGCTATTCCGCGGTCGAGTTCCAAATGTCTTCGGCGCGCGTCCACGACAGTCGCTTTGAGGACATTGTCCCCGCCCCACCTCCCTTCTTCTCGAGTACGATGGCCGACAACGACATGGATGACCTCTTCTTGGAGTAAATACCGCGCCCGTCGTGTTTTGTGCCGTGGGTGGTGAAGAAAAGCGTGCCGATACGAAGGCGCACCATCCGTCTCCTGACCCTCGCCGTAAGACGTTGAGTATCAGCCGGCGCCGCCCATTCTACACACCCACGCCTCATCTATCCCGTCCCACTGGCCGCTCCCCCTGTATCTTCGCCGATCCCCCGCGTTTTCTGGTATTGCCCGGATCCCGCGGACGATTATCGGCTGTCCCCACACTGTTATATCATACCTATCCCTCATATCCGCCGTCTCCCTTCCATCTATGGCGCTCGTATAGGCGGGCCGCCGCGCATGCATCTCTCCCCATCTCAGGACACTGTAATCTTGTCGCAATCTTGTTTCACCACGCACCCGTCCCCGGCCTCGTCCAATGCATCGTTTCCGTTTGCATCGTCCCTTGCAGCCCCCACGTCCCCACACGTACGACCGACCGCACGACCGCCGCCTACGACGTGACGAACGTACGACTTGCCCCTGGCCCTTGTTGTGTTCATTGCCCTCCCCGTCTCCGTGTCCCGTCCCTACGACTCGACGCGCCGATGTTATACTTGATTACGCCCGCCCCGCCTCCATTCGGGCCCCGGCGTCGACCCCACCCCAATGTGCCCTGAGCTTGTTTCTTCTCTCCCCTGTCTCTCCACCTCTGTAACGACTAGACATGCACTCCTCTCCCCCGGCCTGATCTCTCCCCATCTCTGTCTTGCTGTCTTAGCGTTGTTGTTGCTTTCACCCCCACCCCTACGACCCCACAGGAGCATCACGACTCGCGAACGGCCACCCCCTACCCCTCCACCTTGCCTTTTGTGTGTGTAGTCTCGCACCCCGGGTCGGCTTGATCGTCGGCCCCTCTACTTACTGACTCGACTCGATTGTTTGGCTGACGTACGACTCGCTCCCCCCTTTTACGACCTTTTACGAGAAAAGCCCGCCCCGGCGGGCGGGTTAGTCGCTTGGCTGTGTACAATGTGCTACGTACGCTCCTACCGCTACGGTACGGTACACGGTACGGTACATGGCCCGGCTCGTGATGTACATACATACGCACTCGCATACGTACTCGGCACGCGTCCCTCGTGCGCGCGAAGTCGAGACCCGAGACCGGAGAATCGATGGTGATGGCGCGGTTTTGTGGCGCACGTTGAAAGAACACCCTGGAATGCCTTGTCTCGTTTCGTCTGACCCATCCTCGACCCGAGGGCGTACTTGCAGCCAAGGAGATGCTAGCCGGGCCGCGCGCAGACCACGCCCCCGAAGCCCGAATCACTCCTGGCTGCCTCGTGCAGCCCGTGCAGTCCGTGGAGGTAGGTAGATCGGCGTGCGCCGTAGGTGATCCGGCTATTCGTAGGTCGCCCGCCGAGAAGCCCGCCGCTCTGAGCCCGCTGTGCCACCTTGCGACCAGGGGCTCCCGAGGACATGCGGGTCCCAGACGCAAGCTCGGACCGGCTCTCGGAAAGGCATAATGGCGGGGACAGGAGGCATAGGCAGGACAGGGCAGGGTGTCGAAAGACGACGGGCCGCGCCGCGGTTGACGGACGACGCGTCCCGTGAACGCGTCTCGACGCCGCTGCCTCTGTCTTCACCTGTACATGCCCCCCATCATGGCCGGCCCGGTGACCTTGCTCCACGGAGACGGCGCGAGGCGCGAATACCGCTGCTCGACACGCGGGGCGGGGGGCTGCTGGTGTTGGTGCTGGTGTTGGGGTGGGGGCGGACGCGCCGCGGCGGCGAATGGGCCCTGGTGCGAGGACGGCGGCGCGGGCGGCATGCTCACGGGCTTGGGGGGCAGGAGGTGCGCCTTGGGGGGCGGGCCGGGCGGCTGGCCGTGCCGCGCCTTCCAGCTGTTCCGGATGGCGAGCGAGCGCGCGAGGAGCTGCGAAAAGGATAAGTGGATAGATGGGTCAGCGAACTGCGCGAGAGCTATGACGAGTGGGAGAGGGACGTACCACATCCTTCTCGACACCATCTGCAATGCTCTTGATGATATTCTCCACGACAGACTTGTGGTTCCCATTCGGCTTGTCGTTGCGGAAGCGCATCATGCGCCAATGTTCGCCTTCGATATCCCAGTGGACCTCCACAAGGCGTTCGTCGAGTTGCTCCTGCTTGTCCTTCATCCTAAGGGACGCTCCAGACATCAGTCCAGTCCACCCAAGGAGCAGTATCAAAGGCTTACCTTTCCCACTCGTCGTCGGTGACATACATCACGTCATAAAACTCGTACCGCGCCTGACCATGGTTGTCACCACACCATACGTGTAGCTCGAATATGGGCTTCGTCTGGAAGTCGGGTACGGTAGGCTTCCCTGGCGTGGGCGCAAACCGCAGCACAAGCTTGAAATCAATGGAATTCTCCGAGGGTGGCTTCCATTTCAATCTGAGAATAAGCATTTCCGCGCGGAGTGGAGCGTTTCGGTGAGAAGGCCGCCATCAGTTAACCGTACACAAAAGAAAAAGCGAGCGAGGGAACGCACATGTTCTGATCCGTGCCGGGCGAGTAGGATGTGTTCACACATGTGTAAATGAGCCCATCATTTCCGTGCTGTAGCGAAGGGATGTCGATGTTGAACACATCTTCGACGCGGTACGAGACCTTGACGTCCTTGACCTTGAACCTGCCCTCACGGGAAAGACCGGTGCGCGCCGTCAGCTCGCGTGCATTGATGGACTACGCACAGCAGGCCACGCACTCAAAAGGCTGATTGTGTGCCATGTGCGGATGGTCGCGCATCATCTGCTGGTATGGCTTATACATCCATTGCTGTAAACGCTGCAACGAACAAGGTGCGTGTCAACTGCGCTGGCCCCGCAGCGAAATGGTATCCTCGTTGGGGATCACGTACCCCGTAGCGCTTATCCAAAGGGCGGGACATGACGTGCTGGTCGTCGACGACTAGGCAATCGAAAGCTAGATAACGCAGAGTTTCCTGTATCAACAGACAGACGGATAGGCGGCGGGCACAACTCGGTCAGCATAACGGACAGAACGGAAAGCATGCAGCCACAAACTTGGTGCGTGCGACGATCAATATCCATGACGAGCTCTCCGTCGACAATAGAGCTGCGTAAGGGCATGCGAGGGTCTTCGTGGTGCGGGAAATATAGACCGTTGAGCTGCCGATAGGTATTGTGGCGGTCGATCTGTGCGCGCACGACCAAGATTAAGCATTCTCGCGCGCGACATGCGCGAACACAATGCTCACCAGATACGCCATCTGGTCTCCTGAGGGGTCCGTCTGAACGAGGAGGAGGACGCGAATGCCGTCAGACTTCTCGGCGACCCAGAAGCTACCAAATACGCCACAATTATAACGTCGTACGCGCAAGGGACAAACGACGCAAGACGCACTCTTCCTTTTCCAGCTTGTCCAAGTCCTTTGCAGCGAAGCTGACTGGTTGTCCGCCAGGAAACCTGTATGCGAAGTAGCGTGAGGATATAATCCGTTGGATAACGAGACTGGCGCCACATACCGCTCATTGTCCAAATGACAGAGCGTGGCCACTGTCCTCTTCAACCAACGTTCTTGGTCAGAATGTGGGGGCACAAGCATGCCGGGTAGTTCAGGTATTGGAGACATGCGGGACGGTTGGAAGGTGGTGGTGGCGGAGGAGAAGAGCAAGACCGACTTAGCAGGCAAAGGGCCTAGCGGCGGTCATAAACACGCATCCGCCTAAACCGGCCCACACGCTGTGACCACGCGCACGTGATCCTCGGCGGAGGACACGTCACAACAGTGACTTCTCCCCAGTCGGGTCCGGGTGCTAGTGATGCGCAGACTTGACTTAACGTGACCTGACATGACTTCGTGCGACTTGATCCGAGTCAAAAGTCAAGTCACGGCTTGCAAATTGACTTGACCGGTCTAAGTGACGCCCAAGTGACGCGAAGTGACTTGAGTCACGACTTGAGTACCCAAAACGGTAGGAGCCCCCCTCACACACTCACCGCCGCTCCAGACGATGAGAACAGAGCGGGGACGATAGCCTAAGGCTACTGACTACTTCAGACCTCACACGAATACAAGCTACAGCACACAGCGAGCGAGGAGAAGCTGCCCAAGCATTAAAAGTAATGAGCGCCAAGAAGATTATTGAACGTTCTTATTCAGTAAGTAGTGAATAATTAATTGGCTAGTATCAAGTTGTATGTGCCACTTCTATTATAGACCATTGAATTATTTCGAACATGCTTTCGAGCGGACTACAGAAGAACAAGAAGGATAGATTGTGAGATCATGCAACGAAAATCAGTCTTCTCAATACAAGTTCGCAAAGTCCTTGTCACCTTGCCTGCAGTACACTGTTGGCGATGCACGAGCAATCGGGACCCATTCGTGACGTGTGAAAATATTTCCACAAGTTCCTCGTGCCGTGACATGTCGTAGTGGGTTTGAATAGCGCACAGAAGCAGCTCCACGACCGTCTCCTAGTCGCGGTCGAAGTGCGAGGTAATTAGCGCCCAGGGGTGCGGAAGTCGTTAGCGACTTCGGCTTGACGTGAGCCGACTTTGACGCCAAGTGACGTGCTCTCGGGTGACGTGGGCTGAGGTCACAAAATCAAGTCGACTTCAAGTTGTGTGACCTCAAGTCACAAAGTCGTGACTTGAAGTCGCGTCTGCGCAACACTAATTGCCACCACATCACCTGTGCAACTTCATCCGATCGCCCAACATCTAGACCCCCGACATTCCTACTTGATCTATTACATGGGTCAGTGTACAGAACTGTCAGTCAGTTTGTGCCGCTGTCCAATGTGGAATTCCTGTGGTATGCGGAGAACTCCATGACCGGAGGCGGCTCGGGTCTGTGCGCGCCTGATTCAAGATAGCCGAGCGAGGCTATGAAGGGCTCCGAGCTCCCTGGAACCACAATCATCCTAACAAGCTTGGGCCCCTTGAGCTGTGCTTCGGTTGTGTTAAGGGTTTCAGCAACTCGTCTGGCGACTCTGGGATGGTAGCGCTTCGCGACTCTGGCAGTCCTTGGCAAATACATGTCGCTCCGCCGAGCTCGGAGCATCGAACTCGAAGGCGATTGCGATACGATCCCCTTGGGACTCGGAAGTTCATCGGGTTGATCAGGCTTACCCCAACGTCTTCAGGTAGGTCTTTTATACCTACCATTTCAGCACCTACAACAGAGAGTACGACAGTTAGCTCCGCCAGGTGTATACTACCCCCAATCTCCATCATCTGTGCTGCCACGAGACACAGCTGGCTGCCCCGTGGACACTAGTGCTGATTTGACACGGGTTTGAGTGTGCCTCACAACCCTTGTATGACATACGTCTTCACCATGTAGCTCAAATCTCAGCTGTCTATGTCATATGGCTCTTGAATGTCTAAGACCTCTGCACACCACTGTCGAAGGTTCCGATATGCACTGGCATCCTATGCTCCGGTCATGCTATACAACTTGAACAGTCTCCTGACCTTCATGCCCGAGTGTCTGCGCTTCGGTAATACTGTGCATGGTTCACAGCCTGGTCTAGAATATTCTGAGCCTCTCATCCCTCCCCTCCTTTCGTCCATGCCATAGCGATATGCATTCCCCCATCCAAAAGTTCACTTAGCTGCCTCCTTATCCTCCTCCCCCTCCCCCTCCTCCTCATCCTTATCATCTGGATGGTTCTGCCGCCCTTTCTTGGACTTGTCTACGATAGGCTTACGGATCTGTGACTTTCCCTCCTTGACCTTCTCACTTGGATTTATGTTCTTCCCTTTGGGGAAGTATTCATCATCCGAGTCAGAGCTGTATGTAACCCCTGCATGAGCCGAATGTTATCTATCTTGATCAGCCTTTCGAACACACCTAAGGCCCTCATTGATAGGGACGGTCCTGGGGTGGCAAAGACCATGCGTCAGCCTCACGACTTGAAACTTCCTGGACTAAGTGCTTGGCCTTACTGAGTTGCCTTAGTTTCGATGATGGCGAGTACTGTCTCGCCATTAGCCTCGCCAACGACCATTTCACAGTTTGTCACGGTTATTTCTGCGAGTATCGAGTCTTGAGAGCTAGAGGACGGCGCATTAGCTGGTCCACAGATGCAGGTCTTGAACAACACAAGGGTTGAGCTTCCGAGACGGTGTGCTCACGTCTGCATGGTGAGTTCTACCTCAGACATCGTGACCGAGTCAATATTGACCGTCTTGTCGTCGTGCTCGACGTCGTTTGAATGGGATGCGGTTGCGTCGTTAGGGGTGGGGGCCTCCACGGGGGAGTCTGCATGCGGCTGCATGCTACTCCGGATCCTGGAGCTCAAAATGGATGGGGCTTGGACAGGCGTATGAGGATCCAGATACCAGTGGGAAGGTATGGCGAGTAGTGAATTCCTGCTGACATTTAATAGGCGATCCGAATACTCTGTACGGCACAGTCGTTTGTCCCGTGCCGTGCATAGGAGTACGGGCACTGCCGGGCGCCTTCGCCATGGACAGCTGCCAAAGAAAGAATTGACCAACACTCGACCAACACTCGCTTTACATAGTGCGCGCCTGCCTAGCGGATATGGTCTACTGCTGTAGTGTTCTATAAAATAGATTGTTAGTTACTGTGTGTTTACTGGCTGCGGATCGTCACTCACGACGTGGAAACTTCGACATGCGCCGTACTACTACGGAAGGAGATAGAATCCTGGCAGATGCACCCTCCTCAGTGACGTTGAGGCCCGTTGCGGACAAGGTGAGAAGTGTGAGGGCCACAATGTTGGCGAGGGATCCGATTCATGGCGCGGCTGGCCGGAACCGCCTCCCGTTATCATCACACGTCCCGCGACCGTAGCGCTACTCAGCATCGCAATGACCCCCAACACGCAAGTAGCATCCACATTACGCGCACTGAGAATAGGCGGACATGGAAGCGATGACATGTACAGAACTCGCATTGACAAACGGCGGGGCGCGCATTCATGTGTGGCAGCGACTTGAAGATGGGAATATTTTTGTATTCTGAGGCCCAGCGCAAAGTGACATATGATGTGTCATTCCGTAGTATTAGTTCCTCGTTGGAATAATTCTAACAGTGACTAGAGAGCGTCCGAAATCGGGGCCCCGCCTACCCGGCTGCCAAACGGTTTCCAGGTTAACAGGGGTTGGCACTGGATGCTCAGTAGGCACAACCCGGGCTTCGGTATGGTTAGCCTACTAGCATCCCGAGCCGGAGGGCTGTCACTCGCCGTATTCTGACAACTATTGCCAATGCCCGGGAGGGCGATGCCAGGATAGAGGATCTGCTCAAGATTGGTTCCTTGCAATAGCGGTCCGTTACATTTCCGATCCGAGAAAATACATGCACTCAGCCCAGGGTATTAGATTACGGATACGCTATAGTAGGTGAGAAGAGAACTTTGCGTGATTCTACCCTGGCAAGTCCTTAAGTTCCCAAGTGAAATCCGTAGGACGATTCAGTGTCTGTCTGTCATAGCCTGTTCGCCGCTGTGTTATCAGTATGACACCCCAGCTCATGCACTAGTAGGGCTTGTTGACAACTGGCTTCGGTTTCGGCTTCGTCGACCCAGTGTCGGAGGGCCGTGTGTGCGGCCCGCGTGGAATCCAACCGTCTTCGTCCCCATCGTCCTCAACTATCTTGAGGACGCCGCCGCTAGCGTTGACGGCACGATCGCCGAATGTATCAACAATCAATGCTTCAGCTTCGGCGACTGGCTGAACACTACCATATATGTTTAGAGTATTAGAGACCTGATCATTTCGTTCGGATGCATGATGAACAGCGTACGCACAAGCTTGCATCTATGTCGCCCGAGAGGCTATATACGCGTCCATCGTCAATCGAGCGCGCGTTGTAGACCAGCTTGCTTGTGCACATAATGGTAGCGACGGATGCGACCGGAGGCCCTTCAGCACGGAGGAGGGCATCGGGAGTCGTCCTACTAGAAACTTAGTGAAACCCTTCCTAGCCGTTGACATACTCACGAAGTGCGGATTTCATAGGATTTCCTCAATGGGACACACACTGCATCGGTGGAGGCAGATGTGACCTCGTCAATGGCCTCAGGTCGCGTTGGGAGGTTGGAGAGTGGGCGAGTCATCGTGTTGATAACGCAATTCACGGCTGTCCGGCCTATATAACTCGTGACTCAGAAAGGCTCTATGGTGCAACTCCACGCATCGCAATTCGTAAACAGCTTGAGGCGTCGCTCACAGGGTGCATCGAGGACCGACGTCACCAATCCTATTGAGACGTCCTTCCGAGGGTGATGCAATGAAAGCACAGCAACGAGAATTAAGACCCACCACATGCGATGCATATACCTTATGTTTCCGACTCCAGAACAACACACTGGAAGATTTCCGAGGAATCGTGCGTATCGCTCCAGATACAGCCCTGTTTCGCATTGTTATAGTCGGGTCCGCGGCTGGTCCATGGGGCCGGGTTCGAGATATGAGAAGACAGTTCCACAGTGTGGGCGGGGGTCTAGATCGTTCTGCTGAGTGGACGCCAATGGGGCCCCTGGGCGTCCTAATACGCTCCCGGTAAGGCTTAGATTACCTATACTAGAGGTGAAACGAGACAAATGTCCTGGGGGAGACCACAATAAGCGAGTGGAAGGAGAAAGCGGAGCGACCGCAGAACTCACTACAGATGACAGCAGGACACGAGGCCGCGGTGCGGAGATTGGGTCCTGCACTGAGTAACGGGGCACGTTGAATCCACGAATAGACCAGAGCTAACTATGATCAAGGAATTTACATACCTCGATATGAGCACTGGCAGCTGCAGTGGAGAAATGTCGCCCGCTTTGTCCTCGCGACTGCCGTGTCGTACTACACATAAGGTCCAATCACCGAGGTGTCCATACGAGCGACGTAGTCCACTTCAAGCAAATTTCCACTTGTCAATGACGTGAAATGGAAGAGGGGAAGAATACAAGGGGGGAGACACTGATCCGCACGGTGTCGGAGTCGGATGTTGAACTTAGAGGGCAGGGACGCCCGCGGGAGAGTGACCGACGTCGTCAATCAACTTGTCGAGAACGCAGCATGCCATCAGCATCACCGCAAGCGAACGACCTTTCAGTCACGTGACCGTCGACAGGGACATCTCATTCCAGCCGAAGGAGGAGCTCGAGTGCGTCTCTCATTCAAGTTGCTTGCAAGCTTACAGTATCTCAATTATCTTCCGTCCGAATTTCGACGTTGTAGATACCACGTTCTTACTGTATGGTTACCAGCGGATAAATATCCACGACGAACATCTTCTAGCTGGGACCAGTTTACGAAATTACCAACGAGGTAGGATGGTATGACCAGGACGCATGGTCATGAAGTTCGTTTACATTTCACAATGACAGTACTGAGTCCCACTGACGCCTTCAAGTATCCTACGCCATCCGCGTTTTGCGGCCAATCTACGACCTGCAACCTAAGATCCGACATCCTGGGTCTATTTACCCTGGGGAGGGGTACTCTTGACGACCCCATTGCCCGACCTGACGGTGCCTGTGGTGGCACTAGGGCTGCCCTTGGGTTGGAACCAGCCATCATCGAGGTCCGAATCACTAGGATCCTCGTGTCGTGACTCGACCCTGCGAACATGATTGCGTCAGTATGATCGTATCGAATGGCCAGTTCTTGTAATCAAGAGTATCAGTTGATGGACAGGGGAAAACGCACTGAAGCGGAAGAGTAGTGGTTCTAGGGTACGATTTAGTGAACGATGAAGTTATAGAATATCATAAAAGAATATTTACGAGGACGATAACACACCAGCCGTCGGGTCGATACCCGCAGCAGAATCAAGGTAATCGCAGACGGGAGGGATGCAGGGTTCCGCGTCTAGACCCTCAGAGAAGTCTTCGACAGGCCTGTTGAGATGTCAGAAGGCGCGCCACGGGGACCTGGATAACAGAAACGGCGCACGGCTGCGACGGGGAACTCCATGTGGATGAACTTTGGCTGTGACAGCCTCCTCCAACGGAAAGGAGGTCGTTAGCCAAGGTAGGGTAGCCAATCGGAGTTGCATCCCTCTGTTCAAGAGGGAAGAGCGACGTCGACTCCCTCGAGCTCTGAGGGGCGAGCGCGGAGTCTTTGTCGTTCAAGGACATGTCCGGATGTAGATTCAATGGGATGACAAGCCTTGTTCTTCATATATTTTTGGCAAAATACTGTAGACGGAATCCTAGGAAGGGGTGGCGTCCCGAACCACGAGGCGATGTCTCTGTGCACGTAACAGATGAAGAGATGGAATACTTAGTAGCCACCGCAATACCAAGGCGTGGTGGACATGAAACTCATATAGGAGTCCTTCGAGAAGCCTGATGATTTTCTCGAGTGTCTGCGAACCTCCGGAATGGGTCGGCACTTGTGGGGCGAGACGGCCGATGAGTGTCAGAAACGCCGGAAGGTCGAGATCCGATGAATATGGGAGCAGTGAGGCAGGGACGTCGAACGAGCGTCCTAGGGTGACGCGACGATCTGAGCAAGTACATCCGGAAGGTGACGACGGTACAGATACACTCCAGTGGGAAGAGATGCCGTACGTGAGCTCGTCCGAACGTCACTAGTGTTACATAGTCGACGTCTTGGAATGACCGCCATCTATGAATCTTACGGGGGTTCATTTGTCTCTGTTTGGCACGAGCGTCTTTCCCCCAAGCCCTAAGCATGCATGAGGCCAACAGTTCAACCTAAGCCATAGGCTCAATGTTAGCCTCCTTTAGAGTCGACCAGCCGAAGCGTAGCGACCGCGGTTCGTCGAGAAGGATGTATCTCTAGCAGTTACATAAGCGCCCAAAGGCACGCCTCAGCTATTTGCATTCTCAGAACCCAAACTCTCCTTCTCGACTCGGAGCACCGACTCACCGCATTGGGCCGATCGCACCAATTTGCCCGACGTAATGTCGCATGCACGCCTCGCGCTCGTGGGTAGATGTCCTTGTGCTGGCATCGGTGGAAGTACTCTAGACTCCAGTATGTGCCGAACAGCATAGTTATGAGTCACCGCTTTCACGCATCCGTTCGTCATATGTGGCAGTCTAGGCGTTCTATCAGATGCCTCGAGGGACCCCAGGAGAGGTGTATTAGAGTTCGTGTCGATGCACCGTGGCGCAGCATTGGCTCCACGCATGTTGCCTACCCTTCCGACGATGTAGTGCCTTCGCTGGGCTGTGGTCCTGGGGTCGTATGACTGATTCATCGCTTCTCAGGTACATGACGTTGTGGCGACGCTGTCCTTGGATGCCCAGCAAACGTCCGCCTCCTAGGATGCACAGGATCCATATCATAGAGAACTCAGAAGTACTGAATCAATTGTCAGCGTTACGTCGTCCAAGAGCGTCTAGGTGGTGTCCAGAGGCAAGCAGACTCACCGGGAGGTCCACACGGCGTTGGTTCTTTCAGCCTTCATTCATTTAGCTTCTAATCACCGCTCATCCGTCCATCTAGATATGGGCGCTCCCACCTTACAGATTGGTACAAAAGGTGAGCGCAACGAGCTCTAACGCATCCGTGGGTTCTGCCACTGTTCTCCCTTCGTCCCGAGATGCAGAATCCCCCGTCAGATATTCCACAAGAATTTACCGAGCTCCCAATCACCCTACCTGAGGAGTTGCCATGCTCGGGGCTACCTCCCGCATACACACCGGACGGTCAGGTAGCCCCAATGGCTCCGATGCAGAACAACCGATACTCCAGAGTTTTCATGTATGTGCCATCTTCTCCAACCATGCTTGTGCATCATCGAATTTTCATTTTTTTCTCAGTGCTACACCAGAATACGTCAGGATACCTCGAGGGATGCATTCCACAGTGTTGCAGCCCGAGTAAATATTGGAACGCTTCAATCCTGCATCGCCTGCTCAATTGGACACTGTTTTCTTCTAGACCGACCTATCTCGCATTCGGTTGGGTTTTGGTCACCAACCCTGAAGGCTCGCCCTTTTATGTCAACCGTGGAAGACGTATCGTCACTGATGATCCCATCTATCGCCCGGAGACATGCGTAAAAGTGATGGCTGTGGCAGAACATCTGGGCCGTCTGGTCGCTGCAGACGCGATAACCATGCCGGAAGATTATGAATGCTATGTTACCTCCGACGCAAAGGGATTCACGGGAAAATACTACTTCGTGGATCATACCACCCAGACCGTATTCTGGCTTGAGGAGATTGACCCAGAACGGCACGAATTGGGTCTCGCTCCCGTCTGTTCCGATAATCAAATGCGTGCGTATACCAATTCCATCTTCTGACGACACTGTTCTCCTGGTATTCCCGTGGGCAACTCCCGGTATTGGGAGCTCCGGGAGCATTAGGAGAGCAGGAGTAGGTCGAGTCTACAATGCATACCTAATTAATGCGTGGAACCTCTCCGCGGATCCTTGACGTCATTTCTTCATCTACCATACTTTTCGCCTGACACGATGTTGCAGGATTTGTCCTACAAGAGCAATATTGGCTTCACTGTGAATATTTCCCGCATCGATCGGTGCCAAAAGTGTTGAGAACGCAGCTCGTCGATATATTCCGCCAATGCAGAGCAGGTAAACATCTTCCAATTATGAAACCCCAATGTCGAATAACTCGACCCTCGCACAGATCAGATGACGTCGGAAATGTCGACGTTCCCGTACAGCGCGCAGGATTGTAAAAGATACCTGGAAATTATTGATGTCGATTGTAGGTTTTATCGCTCTCGGCCCGCCACGCATTAACGCTCTGTTTTACTATAGCAGATTGCAATGAGCTGATGACCTGGACGATTGGTACGAGGGATTAGTATAGTGGAGTATGTTATGCTGATTCAAGTTTCGTCACAGCACGCCTTTGGACGACCATTTGTGAGTGGACTACCCTCCAATCTTCCTTCAGCATAATAATGTCGTTCTCCGTCAGCACGTCATAAATACAACACATTTTTTGGCGAAGATTACGCTAGGATTTCAAGGGAGCAGAAGCGGTTCGACAGTCCTGCTCGCGTGAGGCCCTTGGGACTCCGAATTGCTACCGTACTGCTTTTCAACATGCCTAAGACATGGGCAAAACAGCTCGATCTGCTGTCGGTAGACGACCTCACCTATAGCATACACTGGCGCGAGTTCGCCTCGGAGCTGCTTCAAGGGTGGCGGGAAGCTTCTCACATGGTGCGTATCTCGTCCCCAGATCCGGTGAGCATGCTGACATAACGCTTTGCAGTGCCTGGGTTTTCTAGTGTGAGTCCCTCGACGTCGCGAAGACGCGAAGCCTTAACTGATAACCGGTACCGTCTAATGCGCCGCCGCGTTGTCCTTTCATTAGTTCCGGAGCTGCCTTCTCGGCGGTTCGCTTCACGGCGAACGAGGTATCGACGGGGTTGGGCGCTGTCTCCCTGGTTTCTGCGCTCGCAGGCACCGTAGTCAGCACCACTCTCGGGCGATATTACTCCGGTTCTCAGAAGTTCAACGCTGGCACCGTAGTATGTCCCAACTTTCACCAATCTCTTCTATAGTACTGTGCGCCTCAGGCTGACTCTGGCCATGCCGTAGGCAATCCATCTCTCCAAAATTCAGTGCCCGAGGCGCGGCTACGAACCGATTGCGCAGATCTACGCCTTGCCCACGGCGCTGTCGATATGGTCGCTCATTTTCCTCGCCGCTAGTATACTCAGCGCCATAGCGAATCTCTCCGGGCTTATCGCACACGCACCCGCCATCTTGCTCACCATAGTCGGCGCGGTATGCGTGTTTCATATGCATCTGTACTTGAAACACATTTTCGACTTCGGAGAAGAGGCTGGGGTTAATAGCGGCGCGGTGGTGCAATTCACGGAGCCGATGGCAGTCTTCCGCAAAATCTGTAGCTTTTTTTGTAGCATATTTCGCTCCGTCCGAAGGGGTTAGACAGCTGTACGACAAGAATCTTGGAAACATTATTTATTTCTCAGTCTCCTGGCACCCGATCCGAAAGTGCAGAAGACGTTCACGCATGGTGTGGCGCGACATTAAAACGGACAGCAATAAAAATCAAGTCTAATTCATCGGACTACATGTACAGGGACGACCCAAGACTCCACTTTCTAAACTATCAAACCATCTTCACGACCTTGCTGCCATCGACAAGTCCAGCAAGGCTCTTCGCATTCAGCTTGCCACCGGCATCCCTCCGCGCGAGGAGTTCATCCCACCAACCGAAAAGGAAATCACGGGCGATGAGCTTGAACCACGGCGTGAAGGATTTCGCTGTCGTACGAGAAGTCTTATGAGCGCTTGCGGCCGGGAAAGATGAAACGGAAGAAACTCACAAGAGTCCTCGAACATGGCCTGAAGCTCCGCCTTGTCAACGTACTTGTGGTCTCGGATCTCATTCGGGTTAGGTGTGACGGACACATCTCCGGTCATGAACAGGATGTAGTCCACTGCACGAGGGAGCGTCCGTCAGCGCCGTGCATTTTGTTCCCGTTTTCCCCCCTCCACGAACGAGTGGAACAGAGGACGTACCTTCATGTTCTCCCCACAAGCCATCGCTCGGAGCAAGGTAGTGTATGCGCGTGAGGTACTGGAAGCCGTCGATCGGCGTCTGGCTCTGCGGGATGCCGAGCTCGTGCTCGAGCTTCCGGCTCGCGGCGACGCGCACGCCGCGCTGCCCTTCCTCCTCGCGTTCCTCCGCAAAGTCGTCGAGCGGGTGCGAGCAGCACGTGTTCGTCCACATGTCGGGGAACGTGATCTTCTCGCTCGCGCGCTGCTGCAAGAGCAGCTTCCCGTCCGTCGGGCGGAAGACGAACGCGGAGAAGGCGCGGTGCAGGAGGCCCTTGTTGATGTTCTCCATCAGGTGGCCTGCGTGTGCGGTAGCGGCGAGTGTATACGCGCGAGGGAGGGGTGGGGGAGACCGGGATCAGACAACGGACCATTTCTTAGACGGCGCAGACAGGGCACCTACAGGTCTTCTTGTCTGCCGCGCCGAGCGCATTGTCCTCCTCATCGACGAGTATGCATCTTTCCTCCATGAGACGCGTTTGTTCAGGGTCATAGCCGGCAGAGAGGTCGATGGACTTGAGGATTGCGCGGGATGCCTCTACTGCACGCGAAGTCATTGTGCGATGAAGAGCGTGGGTGCGAGTGAAGGAGGGTATCGGTTTACGACGGAAGGTAGAGGCGACAAGGGATGTGAGGCGGAGGCTCATATAGAGCGGAGGGTAAATGAGACAGGATCGTCCGAGTCGTCCGACAATCGAAGAGAGGCCATAGCGCGAAATATTAGCAGGTCAGACTACGCGCCTCAGCCGACGCATGTTTATTGCAATTACGTAACTGTAGTCTACCGTTCCACTGCGATGCGACCCAGCCTATCAGAGCAAGCCAGATGCAACAGGCCGCCGGGTCCCGAACAGTACGGACATCGAGCACAACGGAGCAAAGAGCGTACACTGGTGGAGCAAGAAAAAAAGGACAGCTGGAGCAGAAAACACGGTTGACGATCTCGTTTCCGGTCACTTTACTCTGATCTTCAGCACATCGTAGGGCTCATCCTGACGCACGCCTACCAGGTCCTTTGTGGCAAGGACTGTCAACGGGTTCCCGCGTCAGTGCTATGCTCAGCGAGGGCAGAAGTCCTATAGAATTCTCAGCGAACCTAGGCAATGATAGAATGCAGCTGCCGCGACACGACGTGTGCTTGTGGCCTTCGGCACGACATCGTCGAAACTCAACTCGGAGGTCGCCGAGGGGAATGCGCTCAGTTGCATCCTGGCATATCTACGAAATTCAGGTTAAGCAATATTGATGGGATTAAGCTATAGACACTAGCCACTCACTCAAGAAAATTGAATGAGTTCTTCTCCAACGTAAGGATGTTGGACTGTTGTGACTCTTCCGGGACGTCAGGTTCGTCGGGCACTGCCATTTGCCCATGGTCAAATCGATCGCCGACGAAGGAATTCAGACCACTCACAGTTGAAGTGAAAGTCCTCTCCGACGGGCTCCGTGTGCCTCATCCCAAAGTCCATGGGCGAGGACGGGACGTTCACCCCACCAGGGATAGCAAAGCTTTCGCGCCGGCTTCCATGCGAACTGGCCCGTTTGCTGGCGGGTCGTAACGCGCTGAATACATCGCTACCGTCGCCGCCGAACGCCCCACCGACGGATGAACTTGGCCCGGCATGATCCCACGGAAAGAGTCCACTCCTTTGGGAGCCGGACGGTAGGTCCTGTGTGGGACGGAATTGAAAGTCCAGGTGACTCCCCATTGCTGAAGGGGGCCGAGACCCTCTTCGAGCTTGACCAGGTTCCTGGTTTGAGGTGAGAATAAGCGAGAAGCATCATGAAACACGGCCTGCCTCGGATGAACGCATACGAGATTCGAAGGGATCATCGCCGGGATGTTCTGGCCGAATGGATTGTTAAATGACGATGCGCTATATTCATAAGTGAACACCTACGGAAATCACTCATTCCAACACCGAAGTCCAACCCTTGATCTACATCCATAGGTATATCCTGGCGCTCAGTCAGCGGTTTGCCCTGCTCAGAGTTTCCTAGCATGTGATCTTGGACCCTCTGCCGTTTCCTCGGAGGTTCCCCTAGAACTTAACCATTAACAACAGTCGCAGATGAAAATTGGAAATGCGAAATACCTTCTATGGCTAAATGTAACCTCCCAGAGTGGGCACCGACGTGCAGACGGAAGTTCTCAAGCCAGAAGTCAACCAGCACCGGTGCTTCAACTGTCACCATATTGAGTTACCACGGTGGCGAATGGACCACAGGTACTTACCGCCTTTGGGTACGCCATAAATCATCTCTTCTATCAACTTGCTATTTTCCTTGTCAACCTTCCTCTGCGCGAGCTGGAGTTTCAGTATCTCTTGTTCCTGAACATAATTGGTCCTTGACATCTGGTTGGAATGAATAAACTAGAACCTGGCTATTGGCAAACCGGGAACGCACCTTCAACTCTTCATCAGTAAGCTCCGTCCTGCTGTCTAGCAACAACCTTACACGCTTCGCCTTGCGTTGCGGAGGGGTAGACATTTGGCCGGCAGTTCCGTCAGGAGCATTAATATAAAACGGGGAGGCCCGAGGGCTGAGCATAGGAGGAACATGTGCCGATCCCGAGGGAGGGAGGCTAGCTAAGTCAACGTTGAGCACACAGATCAACACCAGCGAAAAGGGTCGTACATCGATCAGGATCATGGACGGGTGACGGCCCTGGCCCTGGGTCCGGATGCACATCGAAAGCAAAGTCGCCTCCAAAATCTGGAATAATATCTTGCTGACCTCGCAGAATATCGCTGGCAACCGGGTCACCATAGCCAAAGCATTAGCATGAGCTGATGATGATTATATGCATTCTTACGCTTGTCCGAGTGCCGAGACACCCCACCCTTCCCCCAATTCTCGAGCCAGCTCGTCACCGATATCTGCACCTCCTACGCCGTCGGGGAGCGCGAACACGTCGTCAAATCCGAAACCTCCATCTAGCTGAGAAGACGAAGGCTCCAATCCGTGCGGCCCCTGAACGCTGCCTGTCAGCGAGGAGTCAAGAGCTCCGAACAGCAAGTGGTGGTGGACTTCATCTAGCGTGTGTAGCGCGCGACCATGTTCTGCCTGCACAGATGCAGACGCGGCCCTTTCCTTCCTTTCCCCCTTCGACTTGGGTCTTTTGTGTGGATCGTACTCATCATCCTCGAAGCTCTCAACATCGACGTCTTCAAGGCCACGATGAGACATGTCTCAGTTTCTCAGTATCAAGGGGAGACGAACCATCGTAAGTACGCTCATCCCACGTCTGTTGATGATAGGATGAGTAGGGACCGGTAGTGAATGAGGCTACAGGACGTACCAGACATAGATTATCAAAGTTGATGGCAAATGCGGCTGCAGGATCAGCGATCAAGGTGAGAGCTTCCGGTCTGTGGACAGACGGGTTCTCGTTTTAGAGAGGGCGCATGGTCGACGTCGTGGATCAAATGACTGACCTAAGGCTTGGCTGAGCCATCTGCAGCTGCGCTGCATTAGCAGTGACCAAAGCGAGGTCTTGTACCGCCTTCTTGAGCGAATGAAAACAGGAGGTCACATCGGTAAAGAAAATCTCTTGTTTGACTGAAGATATGATGAATCTTTGGCATAGAGAACAGGATGTCTTGCCCTTCGTACCTTTATACACGCTAGAAGACGCATGGGTCAGCGACATGGACCGCGTACAGCTCCATGAGAGGCGCACGAACCGAGCGACTCCGATCATTAGATTGCTTGAGAGCCTCAACGCGAGAGGTTCCGGAGGCTCCGCGATCAAGTCACAGAGCTGAGATATATCAGCGGTAAGAACGGAACGCCTTGGGAGTTTCCTGAAAGACGATTTTGCGCCAAGGGTGGCAGCAAGCCTGCGAGAATGAGCTGAAGCGGACTGGCGGACTGGAACGTCGCGACTGCTTACCAGAGGAGACCGTAGCCGCTGTCCCTGCGCTCGAGGAGGTCATTAGAGAAGAACATGGGGGCGCACGGAGAACGTGGCCGTCGAGAGCACGGACGGAAAACCTCTGGACGAGAAGTGCGCGCCCAAAGTCATGACCCGAGCAGGTTCAACGTCTGCCAGCGCCGCGGCCCTCGCCGGGCAGGACGTCGTCATATTCCAGACTTACGATACATGCGAGTATAATTGCGGTACATCGATGGAGTACATCTGACCGGAGGTGAGCGATCCAGACAGCCGTCAAACCAGAAAAGAAGTCCGACCTGACCCGATAGTCCGTGCCTACATCTGGGCCCACTTCCCGGCCCCTCCCCGGCTTACCAGCCGCGCGAAGAGCTCGCTCCGTCCTCCGACGAACATGAAACTCGCTTCCTTTTCCTCGTTAGTCCCGTCGGGACGAACTTCCGCGTAGCGAATCTCGACCCCTTTCGTCAGCGTCGTCTTCTTCACGCCGGTGACGTCCGCAAGCTGGACGGCTAAGACAGCTTTCGACGATGTGAGCGGCGTAAAGTACACCGCCGTATCCGTCAGAGTGATCAGCCCAGGATTCTTCTTCAGCTGGGCCGGGAACGCTATGCGGCCGGTCAACAGGCATGCCGTCTTTGAGCTAGGACACGGAGAACGCACTGGCTACATCTATGCGAGGCTCGGATCCGCGTTGTGGCGCAGCGACTTTCGGTGCGAGTGGGTTAAGTGCCTTCCAGTTCTCGGATCGTTTCCACTGTGAACACGAGCAGACCTTCAGAGCACTACCCCGAGGATCCGGCGGCGAAGACACGTACCTGGCCATCCTGGAAGATCTGCTTGATCTCTCCCGCGCGCTCCTTCGTCTCGACGATCCGCTCTCCCCACTTGTTCCAATCGACCGACGAACTGGCGCCATGCCCGTACTCGCTCGCCATCGTACGGATGCTGCCGGTGGAGTCCCCGCCTGATCCGCCCGATTTGTGCCCCGGTCCGCGACGACGCTTGGGCTTCACAGGAAGCCCGCGCGCAACTCGCTGCGATATCAGCTCCATCGCGTACTCCGTGTCTGTGGGCACAATCCACAGCGGCGAAGGAATCCTGTCCAAGAAGTTCCGTCAGCGTCATGTTCACCGCACATGGCGCTACACCGACCTATTTCTCTCAGAAAGCGGGATCGCAGCAAGAACAGGTACGACGTGCCAGAAGCACACTCCGACCGCAAATCCCACCGTCCGCACGGCATATTGCGCAGGCAAAAGGCCGACAAAGAACAAACCGAGAAAGAACTGCGCACGATTAGTTGGAGGTTAGGCTACTGGTTCATTGGCACTTACAAGGGTGTAGTACATCGTCGCGCTTGGCTTACGCCACAGGAAAATACTATCAACGGGTTCAGCGGGGTTTCAAACAGAGAGGTATCGTTGAACATAGAGGTATCGTTGAACATACTTCTTCACGCGCTCTAGCAGGTCCGCTGCTTCATTCATCAAGAACAGTCCTAGCCGCTTGAGATCCGCTTCCTCAGCTGCCTCCCTCACAGCATGGTCGTCCACCATATCCGTAGCGCTCATGGACGTAACGTGAACGCCGCTCTTTATACTTGCTGTATCATCCGCGCCCAGGTCGTGTTTCTCATTGGATGCTCGCTTAGCCTGCTTGAGCCTCCGAAGATGCCTGTAGTCGCTGAAGAGGCTCCACATATCTCTGACTCCGATGGCGGGCGTTGCAATCAAACGGGTTGAGAGGATGGTACCGAAAGTTTGTGAACGATCGATTCTGGCGCGGTGCTCGCGGAGCTGAGTGAGACTAGGGTATGGATGTAGTTTCCAGCGGGTAATTTGGTATAATAGGCGCAACATGAGGGCTGATAGGAGGAGGCCATGGTACCATAGGATCCAGTAGAGCTGCGTTCCTGCTTGAGACCGGAATGCACGCGAAAGTGAACAGCATCAGCACTCACAGCGCAGTATGTGAAGCTCCTAGTCGGGGATTTCCAAGTTGCCAGTTTGAGTAGTGGTAAGACTCCAGATGTGAAGTAAGGCTCGAGGGCGACGTAAAGCCGCTGTGCGGTTTGCTTCAGACGGCTCAGGGAAAAATCCGGCGGTGGCGGCCTGGCTGGTGGAAGCATGGGAAGTAGAAAATCCTGTTCCAGGAGTGAACACAACTACCATGAAAGTGACCCCATGAAGGCGCACCAGCGCGATCCTCTGCGAGATTGTCCCATCCCAGTCTGACGGTGGCCGAGAGACCTTTGTACTACTGCCCGTTCCGCTGCCGGCAGGCTGGACCAGTGCAGGTGCACTTGCAGACGGTGCTTGAGCCAGATGTGCGTTGGTCGTGGCCGTGGAATCAGCTATCCGAACTTCTCGTACGTACTGCACGTCCGATGGACACGTTGAGCGGTGCACAGAGTTTGAACGAACGTATGCTTACCGTGGAGAACAGGTGCAAGAACCGTTCTATTTCCTCGTCGTCATACAGCTCACGGAGCTGAACTTCCGACAGCTCCTCATCCTCTATCGCCAGAAAACTCTCCCTAGAGGTCCCGAATGTCGGAGTGGGGACGCCAACAAAGCTCTCCGCATCCGACTCCGAGTCTGTATCGGACACGACCCGACTATGTGACCCGCCCGGTCTTGGAAGCAGAGAAGCAGAAGAAGAAGAGGAATCGAGAGGCGCGGAAGTCGATGGTGACGGAGAAGGAAGTACAGGGGATCGAGGAGGGAGTGCTGGAGGAGCCGGAGGAGCCGTAGATTGCGCTTGCAATTCGGTCTTGCCCGGCAGGAGAGACTCATCCAGAGAGGGATCCGGCCTTGGTGGCAGAGGAGGCCGCTGTGATGCAGGCGAGAATGAAGGTGAAGTATTGCGCGTCGGATGTATGGGAGGAGGTTGGAGGAGATTGTCGTTGGACATGGTGCGTGCGGACAAAACTGAGGTGCTGCTTCTGTCCACGCCCTTCCTGGGGTAGTAGTAAGCGTCTATTTGCAGTCTATTATGTACGGCCTGGGGCAAGTGTGAGCCAATGATCCCAATGCTTCCTGCACAGCAGGAATCGCATAATCCACGAGGATATGCGTCTACGATTTGGGCGTGAGTGGAACAACTAGACCGACCATGCAGTGAATGCCTGCAATGTGCCAGTGGTGAATGTAAGCGCTTAATTTAGGATCAATGACGTCATAATCACGTGGCCTGCGATCGAGATCTTGGAGATCGGAAATGTGGCTGAGCTACCTGCACATCGACACTGTGATTCTAGTGTACAACACTCTTCGCCACTCGATCGCGGTACTCGCAGAAGATGTCCACTCAGTACTCCTGTACTTTGAAGGTACGTTTGTTCATGTCATTCATTCCCTGGCATCAGCGCTGGCCTGAGAGCGTCTGGGTCGTGCGGAATTGTAATGATGCTTTGTAGAACTGCCAGGCGAACGGTTAATCACTCGTCTTTCGCGCTGCGAATGACTCGAAAAAGTAGGAAGCAGATATGTACACGTGCGTTTGTATTGGACGATGGAGATACGAAGGAAATACGCATGAACACGCAGTGGTTTAGCTGGCTCCTGGCCGTAGGCCCCCGACCTCTCGCGGCGAACTGTTGACCTTAAAGCCCAGAGTCTGCTTCCGCGTAAGACAACTGGGTAGCTTATATCAGCCTGGTATTAGCTGCACGCATGCCGCTCGAGATACGAGTCTCTTAGATTGCTCTGCGGTTGATTTGCATGGACTGGCTAACGATGATAACTTGAAATGCATCCTAGTCGCGGTCACGATCGTCGATCCAGTGACAATAGAGTTATTTAGATGATGGGGCTATATCATAACCACTCTCGTATGATCGGCATTGTTCATACAAACAGCGACCTGGAGCCTAACCCACAAACACTCGCTAACATCGTCAAGTCTTGGTGGAGTAGAAACGTTTCAGGATGGCTGTCGACGATAGGGGAAAACTCGCACGCAGACTATACCCACAAACGCTGTTCTCAAGAAGTCAACGATATCCTGAGGCCGCATTGATGACCATTAGAAATGCCAAGCTGCGACGTGGAAAGGGATATGGCTTACGCACGTACACGAGGACGTGATGCAGCTTTATTAGGTGCGAGCCTTGCAGTACTTCTTATGCCTCTTCCAGTCCGCCGCCTATTTCCTTGGTGAGTAACGACGAATTTTAACTGATCGTCATTGACGTCGCACCTGACACTGCCTTGAGCAGTAAAAGATGGCCTGTGGACCACGGTCGGAATGGAGGCCGGTAATCGACGACTTTACGCACCTTGCATACGGTGCACCTGGACAGACTATCCAGGGGTAAAGACAGGTTGACGCACTGTATGACCGTGACGACCGAAACACGTTCAAACCGTATGGCCAGAGGAGCGGACGGGTCCTTACGTTGTAGTTCCCGCAGGCGATGTTACGGTCAACTGCACCCCTGCGACGCATCTGTTCCGCTGCCTCCAAGTTGCCCCGCATTTCAAAGAGCCTGGCCATGTTGTCCCTAGTGACCGCGAGGTCCGATTTGGCCCCCTTGATCTCGCGCACGTGTAGCGCTTTCACAAGGTATTCTTCTGCTTTATCGAGGTTGTCCATTGTGAGGTAGAGCTCACCCAGCCCATTATAGGAGAGAGCTGTCGTGACATCATCCACGCCTATAGTCTCCTCCTTCATCTGGATAGCTTGCAGATGTAGTCTTTCAGCCCCTGCGAGGTCGCCCATACGCTCTAGCCGCAAGGCCTCATTGTTAAGCGCAGAGCCCTCCATGACTCCATGAACTACGCCTGTAGATGGGTTAATTCGCGCGTTGATCGCCATGTTGGCAGATGGTCGCTTGAAGAATCTGCAGAACAACGAGGACGATGACACGAAGCGCAAAGGCTTGATTGGGATTACTGGGGGTGAGACGGACGTTGGGAGCGGCCGAGAACAAGACCAAAGCCGGACGCGGTAGGGCCCGGTGAAGAAGGGCCTGGCGCTAGGGCCAGCTGTAGTTTGTGTTTGTTTCTATTGTGGCTGGGCATGGGAGCCAACTGGGCCCGGCTCGGTAGGCGTTCGTTCTCCAGCCACCACCAACCTGACAGTCCCTCCCCACAGTCTCGCGCTTTAACCCGTTCTTTCCTATATATCTCCCAGTTCCTCTCGTTCCCCACTCCCAGCCGCAATGGCTTCATCATCGTCATCTTCTCCTGAGCTTTCTACCGCTCCCGCAGCGTCATCATCCCACCAATTTGCGTCCGTGCAATACTCGGACCTCAGTCGAGATGAAGTACTCGAAGATCTGTCGAGGTGGGTATTCGTATACGCCAGCCCATTACTCCAGTAGTACTCATCGTACCAGCCGTTTCATCCTCAACCTCCCGGAAGAGGAACTCGCATCAGTCGAGAGAGTTTGCTTCCAGGTCGAACAAGCGTACGTGATGCCCTTCATTCCTACGTCCGTTTATATTGATCATCTGCGATACAGTCATTGGTACTACGAGGATTTCATCCGGGAACAGCATCCCTCTAAATTCCCGTCATACACCCTCAAGACATTCTCCGAGGCCCTCTTCCGCGCATGCCCCCTCCTAGCCCACTGGGCGGAAGACCATGATAGGACCTTCGACTCTTTCATGAAGTACAAGACCCGTGTGCCCGTATGTGGAGCAATCATGCTCAACGATACATGGGATAAGGTGGGTGGCGTCTTTACCCCCTACTTTGTCCATTACGTAACGGCTAATTGTTGGCTACCGCAGTGCGTCCTGGTCAAAGGATGGAAGTCATCGGCCGGTTGGGGATTCCCGAAGGGAAAAATCAACGAACAAGAACCCAGACACCGATGTGCCATCCGAGAGGTGCGGCGCTCGCTACCTGTCTCCGATGGCATAATGCTCAAATCGTTGCCTAGGTTTTGGAGGAGACCGGCTATGACCTGGAGAATCAACTAGACCCCGAGAACGTCATCCAGCTATCCATTAAGGAGCAATCCATCTCACTATATGTGGTAGCGGGGGTCCCGGAAGACTTTCCGTTTAAGACAAAGACTAGGAAGGAGATCAGCGTATGTGGTTTGTTCTCGACATTCAATATCATTGATCTCAAGACACAATCAGAAAATCTCTTGGTTCCGGTTGTCCGATCTCCCCACCTGGAGGCGCAACAAAACGGCACCTGGCAAATTTTATCTTATCTCGCCGTTCATAGGGTGAGTTTCATTCTCTTTGGGACCGTCCAATAATTCCTTACCGGTCTCCCCAAAGACCTCTCAAAGCCTTCATCCACGACCGCAAGCCCCGGAACACACCACGGAAGATGGCGCAATCTCATATCTCGCATGTCAAGGAGGAAGTGCATTCTTCCAGCGAAGAAGACGGACTCGCCACAAACGATCAGTCTTCAGTTGGCAACTCGCAGGAGCTGAGTTCCCAGGCGTCATCTGCTGAGCCTCAGACCCCTTCACCTCAATACAGCGCCGCTCGGGTACATCAGTCCTCCTTCGATTCATCCATTGGCTTGAACGCTTCGGACCCTGCTCGGCAAGGACCTGTAGATGGTGAGGGGTCCCATCTGGCCAGTCTTCTCGACAACCTTCAGCGTTCTGCGGCTTCCTTGAACGTGGGAGATATACCATCGAAGGCGACGGCCGAGTCGCTTTCTGTAGTGCCACCGGGTAACCATCTGACTCCCAATGTCAGCCCCGACTGGTCTGCCCATGTCCCTGCGAAGCGTACCACGCAGGTCAACATTCCTCAGGCCAGGCCATCTCCTTCGGTCTCTCCCGCGGCGTATGATAATCCCTCGCGGCAACCTGTGTCACCTGAAGATCAGCGCAGCCCCATGCCAACATCGGTCACTTCTCCGTCCTTGCTACCTGCCTCTGTTGGACCGGTTCACGCGCGCCGAGGTTCAACAGCTGCGGCTGATATCTCGCCATACCTCTCGCAGCCCCGCAACATTACAAAGGAAATGCGTTACATCTCTATCTTAGAAAGTGTAGCGCAGGAATCTAACAGGGCGGCTTCGCGGATGTCTCACCGTTCCCCGATGGCCCCTGCCATGCAAGCTGCTCATGTTCCTCAAGCCCTGCCGCCCCTTCCGGTAGGATTAAACCAGTCGGTCATCTATTCCTCTCCTTCCTCAACGCAGCAGCAAGTCCCTCGTGCTCTCCCTCCATACCCCATGTATCAGCCCCAAGCCCCGGAGGCTTTCATGGGGCGCCCGCGGACTAGTCACGCTTTCCATGGCGGACCGTTTGCCGGTGCTGGAGGTCATCGTCAAAGCATGAATGAGCACCAGCTTCGCGCTATGTTGCCGTTGAATGGACAGTGGACCCCCAGTCCTACTCCGACTTTCGCTAGCTCTCCGTACCCTATTCATGCGCAACCCTACGCCCGCCCTCCGACCAGCCCTGCTCGCGCCCTCCCTCCCTACCAGTTCCCTGTGCAACATATCGGTTTGTTATCTCGTTTGCCATACCCCGTCCCTACTGATACAATCTCCCTAGCTCATAATAATGCTGTCCGCGCCTCGAACAACGCACAGCTCCTCTCTATCCTTAACACTCCGAACCCCGTATATCGGGCGTGACCTAGTCGTACCAGTACCGGTTCTAGATAATGTTGATGGTATTTGGGCAGTGTGCTCTCATTTCGTGTATTGATATGGTTAGTCCTATTGGTTTTGTCCACTCCATCGCATATCCAAACGCCATACTTCCCTCTGCCACCCTCCTTCACTCTCGCTCGATTTCCTCTCATGTCTGCTCAGTGCATGGACAATGCATTCACTGCGATCCCTCCGTTGTCCATTCCACTATCATCCGCTTCCGTTCCCTACCGTTCGTCCCGTTGCGGCCTCCTAGGCTCACGCCGATCTCTCTCTTTATGTCAGTTCCTGTCTTGCCTCACCTCTCCTATCCTTACGCTATCGATTTCTGATTTCCCTGACTCCACGATGTCTTCGTGAGCGTCGCATCTTTGAACGTCGTTATCGCAGTCCACCCATCGCGTCGCCATCTGTAGTTTTGTAGCGTAGTGCTCAAATGTCTGCGTATGTTCGTCGACCGTCGCAATGCACCTTGTTGTGTCCACCATAGAGCCATGTGTTCCCAAGCAAGTGCACTATACAATCGCTACTGTACAACATCGGTGTAAACTATCTCGAGCCATGACTGGAAGACGTTATCCTGCATACAAGGTTGGCGTCCCACTCGTCCGAACCAATACCCTCCGCAACCACGAACATGTCGAGAGGATCGTAGATGGCTTTGATCGCTCTGAGCTCGGTGTGGTGGTCGCCGAAAAATGCTTGGAGCGGATCTGGCTCGACCAACGACCCCTGTCCGGCGTCATAGTCAGCGCTTCCGTCTGCGTCATGCAGAGCCGCAACGGCCGTGCCACCCACCTCGTTAAAGTACGCGCCCGAGTCAGGCGCGAGAGCGCGCAGGGTGGTCATGTTTTGCCTCACCTGGCCGACGAGCCCGTCGATGACGTCCACTGGTGTGCCCTCTGCCCAGCCGGTGGAGAAGATCGTGTGGACGAGTGCGGCCCGCCACGCCGGGTTGAGCCCCACCGCGTCCGGGGGTACCCGTGACACGGCGCCGCCGGCGACTAACCTGGAGTGAGTTCGGTGTCAGCGAGCGGCCGCACGCGCGCACGGGAAGGCGAGATATTCGGTCATCGGTGGAGCGCGGTGGATCGTGCTGCCCCTACCCTGTATCTGGATATCGAATATCCGCGCCACGCGTGCAGGGTTGCCTCGGGGTGTAATTGTATGAATTGGAGCACGCGTACGCGACTTACACGAATTCCAGGTTGGAGAGCGGGAGGAGCGTCTGCGCGACGTACTCGGGGTCGCGCTGGACCACGTCCCGGGGAAGAAGCCACGAGCCGAGCGCCCCAGATGTGCCCGCGCTCCCACCAGACGTCGGCGGGAAAAACTCTTGGTACCATGTGAAGAAGGAATCGACAGGCGTCGTGAACGCCTCCTGGACCGCAAGAGTGTCGCCGTGCTTGGACGCCGCGGCGAGCGCGCGAGCGGCGGAAAAGAACGGATCGATGCTCGCGTTCGCGTGCGCGGAGGTGCCGTTGAAGAGGACGAACATCGCGGAGAGTCCGAGATGGCCTGTGCTTGGGTCCGCTGCGAGAGATGCGGACCCACCCCAGCCGGCGTCCGAGAGGTTGGGCGTCATTCGCACGAGGTCAGTGAAGAGACTCTGGAGCGACCGGGACGGCGTTGACTGCTCCGTTGACGCAGAAAAGATGGCGGTGATGAGGGGGAGATTCGGGTGCGTCCGGTATGTCGTCGAGGTCACGACTCCGTACGTGCCGCCGCCGCCACCGCGCAGCGCGAAGAACAGGTCGGTGTTCTGGTGCGCGTTGGCGGTAAAGCGCGTGCCGTTAGAGCTGACCATTGTGAACTGTAGCACGTTGTCCACTCCTGTGGGAAGGCCTCATCATACGTCGTCGCATGACGGGGGGATCACGAAAAAAAAACTTGCCTAGTCCAAATGTTGGCGAGAGGGCGCTGTGCCCGCCCCCCAAGACCCAGCCGGAGGCGGCGCCAACAGTGCCCCCGGGGGACAAGCCGCCGACGAGGACCCGATTCCTGGCGTTGACGGCTTCGTAGGCTTCTTGCCATTGCACCCCGGCGCCCAGCGTAATCGCTGTGAGATCTAGTATTAGCGGGTCCAGGCCGTGCACCGTACGTACAGATGAGCGATAGCATCGTCCGTCCGTTCACCGTTGTTATGCTTTTCCGACACGCCCGCGCCCGCGGGCGTGAAGGACTCGTGGAATGTCACGTCCTTCATGTTATGTGTCCAGACGACAAAGGAACCCCGCGCGGTGCTGCGCCCAGAAACGTCGTGTCTGTGAGCGCATCATGAGCCCGTCAAGAAGGACAGAAGCTAGCGGAGAAACGCCATCGCTGCGTGCCGCGCGAGCGGAGGGCCGGCCGCTTACCCAGTGCTCTTTACGACGACGCGGAGGTTGTGCGTGGCGGCAAAGGCGACGGCGGCCTGGATGTCGGCGTCGCCCCGCGCGTCCACGCCGACCACGGGGACGCTGCCCTGGGTGCACGGAATGCCGAGGGCGGTGTTCATGAAGCACGCGCTGGTCGACCCGTTCTTGAAGATGAATGTCTCGAAGTTGGCACCCTGCATGGCGCCTGGCTGGTCCGCACGCCAGGAGGCGTTGGACCACTGGCGGTGGACCTCGTCGCAGTTCCCGGACGGGTCGGAAAGCGGGTAGCATGGGGACGCCGGGGGGAGCGGG
Source organism: Grammothele lineata (assembly GCA_002150815.3). Lineage (NCBI taxonomy): Eukaryota > Fungi > Basidiomycota > Agaricomycetes > Polyporales > Polyporaceae > Grammothele > Grammothele lineata. The sequence goes on from NDFF03000402.1 coordinate 163,741, forward strand.
TGGAGGAGAGGCTGTGAGAGCTGCTTCTGGAGGCGAGCAAAGTCGGCGGGGCTGGGCCAGCACGGATCTCCAAACAGACAGCGGCAGTCTCGATCGGGCGCATTGGGCGGCGCTGCGGCGACGCCCAGGCTGAGGCTGCAGGGAGTGCTACTGAAGACGAGCGTCAAGACGCCATAGAAGACGAGCGGCAGAATCCCAGCGGGCGCCATCGCTGCGCTAGCGCTCGACCCTGCTGAAACGCGTCCGCTGTCGAGACTACTGGTCGACACGCCTGCCGGCACTCGCTGGCAGTGGCAGAGGGGAGGGAGGACGAAGCGAGGTCCGTACAAGACGCACAGTCCGACATATAACCAGACACAGCGTTCCGCCCAGCGATAGAGTCGGCGTTCGCGCACAAAAATGGCTTGATACGCTTGACAGCCAGCCTCCTGGGATTGAGTTCGGTACGAATAGCGGCCCACCAGTGCGCCGGAGACTTTTGGGACGCTGGGCTCGTTGAGCACGCGCAGTGAGGGGGCATGGCGTTAATGGGCAGATTAAAGGCGTGTGGCGAACTTCCAGCGCCGGTTGAGGGGCTGGCTGGAAGGTCTCGTGCTTCTAGCAGTAGAGCAGAGAGGAGCGTTGCGGCGGATAATGGGAAGCCAAGTAGATGAACGGACGTGCGGGAGCTCGCATGACTGGTAATCTAAGCAGCGAATAGCAAAAGTGAGTATAATCGGTTAGATGAACGTGTGGGACGGGAATGAGCCAATTCACACCGGGAGAAGGTCTCGTGGATGGAATCCCAAGACTGCATGTGCAGGGAAGCCGCTCGGGCCCCAGAAGAAGGGCCGGAAGCGTACACTGGACTAGGAGATGCAGCTATCTGCTGGCAGTGTGCGGAGAGTCGTACCATGCCATTTCGTCTTCGTGACTTCGCAGCAACCACCGCGCACGCAGTTGCCCAGCCTCTCGCTCGCTCCGACGTTCGAGAAAGGCTCGGAGGAAATGCGTCGGAGGAAGACAAGTCTCGCAGTCAAAGTTGCACGCCACAACACACGTGAAGATATGGATTATGTCAGCCGCGGAGGAAGAAAATGGCTTGATTTGGACAATCCAGCAACTCTGAAATCATCGGTTTGTGCGGTCTTCACCTCTCCTCGTTAAAATACCCCTTCCATCTAGTCTCGCTTTCCCCCTATACCTTCTCTTGCTATATGGAACATTGCTAAAGCGAGTCTACGCCATGTTCACCGGAAACGGCATCAAAATCTTTTCTGGTACGTCTCACCTTCAGGCCAACGGCTCTCCGTCTGCTTCAGCTTCTTCCCTCGTAGGCACTAGCCACCCGGAGCTCGCGGAGGTCATCACCAGACGGTGCGTGCAAGCCGTGGTCTATCCCAAACACCTAAGGGCCCTGAGATCTTTGCCGCAGACTCGGCGTACCCCTGGGAAAGGCTGAGGTCACGAAGAACGGCATTGGCGAGAGCAACATCCGCATCATCGAGTCCGTGCGCGAAGACGATGTGTACATCATCAACACCGGATGCGGGGAGATCAATACGGCCCTCATGGAGGTTTGCATTATGATCCATGCATGCAAGATCGCAAGTGCGAAGCGCATTACCGCTATCCTCCCCCTCTTCCCATACGCTCGGCAAGACAAGAAGGACAAGAGCCGTGCGCCCATTACGGCTAAGCTTGTTGCCAACATGCTACAAAAGTCGGGCTGCGACCATGTCATCGTGAGTTATGGTGTCTTTTCGGCTCCTTCAAGTGAACTGACAAAGTTCAACCCCGACGTTGTGCGGATGTAGACCATGGACTTGCACGCCTCGCAGATACAGGGCTTCTTTGATGTCCCCGTTGACAAGTGGGTGTTCTGTCACTCGTGAAAGCACGAATACACGCTTACTTTCATTCCGATGCACAGCGTAAGTGACTTCCGTCCATGTTCGGGTCCTGTAGTCGTTTACATATGCCGTAACGCAGCTCTACGCGGAACCATCAGCTATCATGTATATCCGCACCAACTTCAATCTCGCGGACATCGTCATTGTGTCGCCCGATGCCGGCGGTGCAAAACGGTACGCCGTATGATTACTCAGAGTGTTCCTAATTCGCTTACCCCACTCCCGCGTGACCCTCTAGAGCAACATCCATAGCTGATCGCCTTGGCGTCGACTTCGCCCTCTTCCACAAAGAACGCAAGAAGGCGAACGAGGTCTCGCGGATGGTGCTCGTCGGTCACGTCAAAGGCAAGATAGCCATACTTGTCGACGACATGGCCGACACATGTGGTACGCTGTGTCTCGCCGCCAAGCATCTGGCGGAAGCCGGCGCCACGGCGGTCCACGCGTTGGTCACCCACGGGATCCTGAGTGGCAACGCACTGAAGAACGTGGAAGAGTCGGCGCTGGAAAAGCTGATCGTGACGAATACGCTCCCGCAGTCGGAGAACGTCGCTGGCTGCGCGAAGATCGAGGTCATCGACATCGGGAACGTTCTTGCCGAGGTGATTCGGCGCAGTCACTATGGAGAGAGCGTGTCGAAGCTGTTTGATGAGGTGCCGTACTAGAAGAGGCGGAGAGACGCTGGTATGTTTGGACTTTCGATTCGCGGGCACGGGTGCAGAGAAGATATAGACGTGCAGGCTCTTGTATTTTGTACCGCTAGCTATATTAATGACCACGACCGCTGCTAAACGACAGCGACCGCCGATCGCGATCGCCAAAGCCTCGGGAGAAAAGACAAAGGAAGGATCTGGAAGGGTGTACATACTCGAGCAGATCGCGGGTGGAGGATAGCCTATCATAAGCGTGGGTGCAGTGGTAGATATGCCGCCGAGGCGGGCTTGTTGAACGTCGGCTGTGCGGAAGCGGGCGCTAGCGGGCGGCAGGAGGATGCGAGCAAGTGGCGGCTGCATTTGTCGCGTTTGTCGCGGGCGTGGTAAGAGATGTCGAGATCGGGAAGCAGGACGGCTTGCCGGTCATCATCCGTTGATCACGGCGAATCACGGCCGGACTGGAGAAGAAGCTTGGGCGAGGTGGCCGGCGTCGAGTGTGGGGCCGCTGGGTGGATCACCTGCCGGACCGTACTTAGCGTGTGTGATGGCGAGCGTGCGCAGCTGGGATTTGCAGATATCGCACTAGGCATTCATCTGCGTCTGCGTCCGCGAGAACTGCGTTAGGGAGAGTCGAGGCGGGGAGACTCTGGCCCGCGGCGGCTGTGCGCGCTGGCGGCGGGGACGGCGTGGCTGCCACGGACCACGTCAGGAAGAAGCGGGGAGCGGTTCGGAGAACGGGGACGCGTTCTTGTGCACGCGCCGCCCCGCTTCTGGCCCCATCAAGCTATTACCCAATCAGCCCATCAGACTCACATCCTCCATGGACGCTGTGGCGTTAGCGGGGTGGCGGCCGCACATCGAAGCCTGTCGTCCGGCCGTGACGTCCCGACCCGAAGGATTGCCGCGTACAGAAAAACATATCATCCATGCGCCAGCGCTGGCCGGCGGGGGCAGGCGGCAGAAGAGCATCGATAGTATCATCAGTGGAGAAGCCACGAGCGCGGAGGGGCTCCGTCGCGGGTCTGTGCGCGCATGCATGCATTGCACGCTGGCAGCCCGATTGTCGAGGGCCGGGTGATTCTCGATCCGCAGGGAAGTCCGTACATATGTACGCAGAGGGAGGCGACGGCGGCGGGGCAGGCGGATCTCGGGCAGGGTGGGCGCCCCGGCACCGCCTTGGGCGGGGGCGGGAGGAGGAGGGGACGGAGTGGGAGGGCGGCGGAGGACCCCTAGCGGACGAGGGTCGGGCGCGGGGGCGGGCCGAGGAAGGGATAGGGCCTTGTAAGGGAAGAAGGGCGGATTTCGGGACCGATTGGAAGAGGGAAAGGGAAAAATAATGGGGAAAATAAAGGGTGATGATCGGGAGGCAGGCTGGGTTCTGAATCTGTTTCTGTTTCTCGTCTTCCACGCGAGAGAGCGTCCCAGCGCTCGGGGCTCGCTCTCTCCCTGCCTCGCTCTTCCCCTTCAAGCCCTCCGCTCTCTCGCCCGATTTCCCTTTCCCTCTCCCTCCCCCGCCCGCCCGCCCGCCCGCCGTCCCCTCCGCCCCCGCCCCCGCCCTATCTTTATTCCCGACTCTATGCGCCCGTCCCACTCCCTGCGCTCCCTCTAGTCCCTCTCAGCCGCGGGCGATGCAAGCTTCACCCATATCATGTATACACACCATGTCCAACAAGGTCATAATCCACCCGTCCACCTCCAGCACCCCTACCCCCCACACATGCACAACGGCCACGCCCTCCCGTCCCCCCAGCCGTCTCAGCTCCCCGCCCAGCAGCAGCAGCAGCCCCATCAACAACCTCAACATGCTCCCGCCCCCTCCCATCGCGCGCAAGCGCCCGTCCCGAAGGAGCGCATCACGGTCCAAGCAATACCGGCCGTCACCGTGCAGGACGACCAGCTCGTCGTCGGAGACGCGAGAAGCAGTAAGTACTCCCCCTAAAACGCATTTACCGGCCTCCCCGGCCGTCCGCTGTTACGGCTTCCATACCAATCGGCGTTCTTTCCTCGCGCAGGCTCCACGCGTTCGTATACGCCCCTCAAACTGGTTGGAGATGGGTCCTTCGGCACGGTCTGGCTGTGCGATTGGCATGGGGCGCTACCGCCCAATACACCCTTGTCTGCCATGCAGTGCGGTCGTGGGGCGCGGCCCGAATATGCGGGCAAGAGACTGGTGGCCGTCAAGAGGATGAAGAAGCAGTGGGACGGCGGCTGGGACGAGTGCAAGAAGCTCAAAGAGCTCGAGGTGCGTTTCCCTTTCATCTCTCGAGTGCGGGTTGCTCAGCTTAGGTACATGGCAGTCGTTACGGGCGATACCATATCACCCGAATATCATCCCGCTCTACGACTCCTTTCTCCTCCCAGACACGAAGGAACTCTACTTCGTCTTCGAGCCAATGGAGGGCAATCTCTACCAGCTCATCAAGACTCGGAAAGGCAAGCCGCTCGCGGGCGGTTTGGTATCCTCGATCTTTCGGCAGGTCGTTCAGGGCTTACATCACATACACGAGTCCGGTTACTTTCACCGTGACATGAAGCCGGAGAACCTTCTCGTCACAACCACGGGGCTTTACGACTACCGATCGGTGTCTCCATACGCTACCCCCGAGTCTCCACCCGAGAGCGACGTCGTTGTCATCGTTAAGCTCGCGGACTTCGGGTTGGCCAGGGAGACGAGCAGCAAGCCGCCCTATACCGAGTACGTCTCGACTCGATGGTACCGCGCCCCAGAGGTTCTCCTCAAAAGTAGAGACTATTCAAACCCGGTGGATATGTGGGCTCTAGGGACCATTATGGCGGAGTTGGTGAACCTCCGGCCGCTGTTTCCTGGACAAGGCGAGGTAGACCAGGTGGCAAGGATTTGTGAACTTCTGGGTGACCCTTGCAGAGACTATGGCCTCGATGAGCGAGGCAGACCTCGGGGCGGAGGTCAATGGCCCAGAGGCGTTACCATGGCCCGGGCAGTGGGTTTTTCATTTCCTGAAGTATGTATCTCCCGACGAGGCGTCTGCTGTTTTGCTTATCTTGCCTTTCAGATCCCCCCGAGAGACATTCGTTCGCTGTTCGATCGTTCAGTACCTCCCAAGCTGGTCGAGTGCATCGCCGATCTGCTCAAGTACGATCCGGAGCAGCGCTTAACCAGCCAGCAGTGTCTCGATCACCCGTACTTGACCGAGACCGCGCCTTTGAACAACCCTCCCGGTCCTCCCAGTTCTCTGTCCGCTGCGATCGCCAATGGACATCTTTCAGTACATCCCTCTGAACGAAACGGCGCGTCTCCCGTGCGCTCGCTGCCTTCGGTCACTCCTCGCAACGTTCCACCATCCCATTCCCATCACTCAGTGCCAGGCCAGCCGGAGTTCGAGCCTCAGCCACCAGCTGCGACTGTCCGCATCCCCGAGGTCTCAGTATCGCATCGCAGTGCTTTTTACGACTCCCCTTCCTCTCAAAGCCACTACTCGGACTCTGCGAGACCCTATGTTCCAGACACAGTTCACGTTCGTCTTCCCAATGGCGTACGCTCGCGGACACCTTCGGAGCAGTCTCAAGGCTGGCCATCATATGCATCAGCATCAGCGTCGGCTTCGGATTCACATTGGGATCCCATGGAGGTGTCGCCTCAGGTGGAGATTCCTCCCGATGGCTTCGGTCAGCCTATGGACGTGCAGACATCGCCTATGATCCGGGAATACCCTGCGAGACCCCATATCGAGGACCCTATGCACGAGGCCGCGAACGGCAATATCCAAGAGGTCTCGCCCCAGCAGGTTCAAGCCAAGACTGGCAAGTTCAGTTTCGGCAAGAAGGCAAGCAGGTGGGGTCTTGCACAGATGTTTGGGAACCACGGAGACAAGAACGGCCACGCGCTTGCGCCTGTACAGGAGAACCCCATCAGCTCGGCTGGGTCGACCCCCTCTCTCAAGCGTACGCAGTCTTCCAGCACCGACAGCCGATCGTTGTCCGAGCTGTCGCCCATACAAGATGCGCCCCGCATCATCGTGGATCCCAAAGAGCGCAAGAAGGAGGCTGCGCGTATACAGCGGGACGCGGACAAGCAGCGGCGCCTCATGGCGGAGAAGCAGCAGAGGGAACAGGCTCGTGCGGTACTGGAGAAGCGCCAGCGTCTACGCGACCAGTCGTCGAATCAGTCGTCGATCGCATTCGAATGGCGCAGTACCGTCGCGATGATGCAAGGCCAAACCCCGGAAGCTCCCTCAACGCGACCACCCGCCGCACCTGGCCCCATTCGACAAACGCAGAGCTACGGCGTGTCGTCGGTCGACGCCGCTGCAGGGAGCTTCGCCGGGGCCAGCGAGCATTCCCGTGGCGATTGGCGACGCGATGAGCGACTGCCGAAAGCGCGACGGAGGGACTTCGACGATGACCATTCCATGTCGTCGACCGACCTCACGAGCGGCGTGTCTGTCATCTCGTTCGCGACGGTTGACAGCGACCCTGGGCCTACGCGCTTACGACATCGACCAAGTGCGTTGGGTATCAGTCGGATGACGTCCATGTCGTCGCTCGGGACCACGTTCTCGGACGAGTTTCCGAGCGGTCGTTCATCCAACTCCGTCGGGCTAGAGCAACAGTTGGCGAATGACTTTCACCTCCGCGCCTCGGTCGACTCCTCGTCGGTGTCGGACGGCGGCTCGCCCGCCCCGCCACCCATGCACATGTTGTCGCTTTCATCGCCCGTCCCGTGGGCGCCCCACGAGAATAGGAGCGGCTCGACGTTGGACAACGGGAGTGTCCGGACACGCGACGGCGAGCGGCCGACGCTCACCATTCCCCCTCAACCCAAGCACCCGACTGGTTTCCAGCCGTCTGGGCCCATGAGCCCATACGAGTCCCAGCAGTCTAGAAACGGGAGCTATCCTTCGAGTCCCGGGCTCGCGCCCAAGTCCGCCATCAACCCCATCTTCAAAGTGGTGAGTGCCTACTTTCACACGTCAGACCGTCCATGGACTCAGTTTTACTCGTCTAGCCTACGCTTTCCGCTCTACAGACGCGACCAGGCTCCCTTCCTCCCTTTTCCCATCTTGAGGCTGTGGCAGAGGGCGAGTACCCGCCACTATCACCGATGTCGTTCACGTCACCGGATGACATCGCCAGCGATTTTGGATGACCCGTCGGGTCTGTTCCGTACGCGCTTCTCTTCCTGCTCCCGTCTCGTTCTACTCTCTGGGCCGCCTGTCGCAGATCATCACACTCACTCTTGGTTTCTATTTATCGTCTCGCATCGTGCTCTCATCTCTCTGCATGCGCTTCTGTTATCCGCGCACAACATCCTCATCCATCTGCTTACCTGCCACCACTGTAATTCGCACGCCCACCCCGTGTTATCCGCACCCTCTCCAACCCGGCATCGACATCTGCACCCATCATCGCCTGCTCCTGCATATTTGCTTCTCTGAACTTATCTGCTGCATTCATTCGTCGTTCATTTTGGACCCCACGTTGACGATCTCCTTTCCGCTACTACCCCTTTTCCGGACGCCGCATCTACTGCACGCCGCACTGCGCTCGGACCGTCATGACCAGTCACGTCATTGAAGACGCCTTACCGCGCGCGTAGTGCTGGTTGCTGTACGCACGGATGCGCTCCCCCACACTCCCTCAGTTGAACTCCGTCTCCCCTGTCTATCCCGAACTCGCTCGCGCATTCGCTTTCGTGGTACATTATAATTCGCCCCCTATTGCGGCGTATTCCCCGACATCCCCTCCGCCGACGCCGCATCCGCCACCCCATCTTTTCGAGAGCGTGGCCTAGTCCGTTTACCATACGTAGATTACATCCCTCGTGTATTTGTACAGTACTCCGAGCGACCGGCCGAGAAAAGGACTTAAACACCACAGGACCGTTTGCTTGGCGTGCATGCACGGACCGCCGGGTTTGCGTTCGTATTCACACCGGCAGCTCAGCGCGGCGCGTGTAGCATGTGCTGTGGACGCAACTCTCTAGTTCATTGACTCTTCCGTATCGCCGTGCTGGGACCGCGTGGAAGGCGATGGTGCGTATCCAGAACAAGGTCAGTCAGGCTGCGCGTCAGCCAGCGGCGAATCCGTGGATCTGCCGCTCTGCATTTCACACGTGGGGACGCAGCGGCAGGTAATAACGCCAGCCGCGGATATGTCTCCCGCTGCCGGATGCCTCCATGCGCAGGGAGGCAATCACGAAGAAGCTCGTCACAGGAGGTGTCAGCGGTGAGCTCCCTTACGGCGCGAGGACGGCCCCGTGTATGGCCTCGACCGGGCGGAGGCGGTGAGGAGGCGGATGTGGGCTGACAAGAACGCTAACTTTGGGTACGGAACGTGCGCGGACGATCGAGGCAGACGGGGATACCGAGGGGCTCTGCCCGGGACGTCCGAGGAATGTGTGGGGGCGTTCCGGAGCCGACGGTCTAGAACGGAGAAGAACGCGTAAAGGCCGCGGGGCGTGGACGCGCGAGGACGGTCAGGAGAATGGGACATGCCGGCGCGTTCGCACGGTGCGGCTCGGGACGGGGCGTTGAGTGTCGGAGATGAGCACGCTCTGGCTGAACGTATGCGGAAGCTTGTCATGCAGATACGGCAGAGGCACGCGGAGAGAGGTGCGGGAGCAATGCTACAGACGCGACTGTATTCGTCCGGCAAGCGCAAACGTGTACACGACTATAGCCGCCTAGTGGTGGTGTGCCTGCTCAAAACGAAGGCCGCTGACGGGGGAAGGGGGCGATGAGGCGGAGCGGGTAAAGGCAGGGAACAGATAGCTCACCAGTAACTGTTCGCCGCGGTTCCGGACGAGGGGCAAGCGGATGGATAGTTCAGGTTGCAGTTGCAGATGTAGAACGACAGATGCAGAAGATACGTACCCGCATGCGCGAGGTCCGGGCTTGTCCTAATACATACATTAGTTACCCATGGTATGTGGAATATAGCAACGAACTTACCAAGTTGATGAATATCTTGGGGTGGCCAAGAGGACCTCCTCCTGAACACTGGTGAACAGAGGTATAAATGCATGGGATCACTTGACGCACCACCGTCGCAGACCGCCTTGCGACCATTTACGACACGGATAGGTTCGTTGTTGATCATTTCCATCGCGCTCAGAGGGTTGGGCTGAAGCTCCATGATGGTCTGCTCAAACCGCGGACCTGAATGGGCCTGTGGGCGAGGACGTTGGCTAGTGGACCATGCCTGGGCGAAGTTGGGTGCCTGAGGAACGGCAGCGGCGGGGGTCGGAGCCTCGTGAGTCGGGACGGGAGTGGAAGTGGACGAGAGACGGGTCAGCGGGCGCGCAAGGCCCTGGAGAGCTCGGCGGGCGAGCATGGCGGTCGTCGCAGACGGAGAGTTGGCGGGGCCGAATATGGCAGGCGTGCGCGTGGGCGGCGCTCGGTCGGGGGGCGTGGGAAGTCTGGCCGGGAAAGGACGGAAGGCGTCCCAGACGCTCGCCGGCGCTAGAGGGCTCTGGGAGGTACGATGACGTCAGGCACCCTGTCAGTGCCGGAACGGGCAGTCGGACGAACACCCGCGAAATGCTGGGTGCGTACTCGAACGTTCGACGAATTGGCCTGTCCGGTCTCGCTCGTTCGTCTCAGTTCGACAACACCCGATGACCAGAGTATATCAGTCTCTGCGCTGCAGCCCTCGCCCCCCATCTGCATTCTACAACGACACTCTAAACGTCTTTACGCCACCTATACCCTCTGCTCCCTAACGACATTTCTCTTCCTCTTTCTTTGCCATGGCTTCCTCTATGAACTTCACCGACAAAACCCAGGAGTCGCTTTCAGCGGCCATCCAGCTCGCTAAGGACTACGCAAACGCGCAAGGTAAGTATCTCGTTCCTGATAAGCATTTTATCTCATAATTGACGGGTCGCGTATACAGTCCATCCCGCTCACATCGCCTTCGCGTTCCTCAACGAGGGTCAAGGCGAGGCCAATGGAGCATCTTCTGGTTCACAAAACTCGCTCTTCAGCTCGGTCATCGAGAAGGCTGGTGGTGATACCGTAAGTTCCTGTGTAATGTCTTACGCAACCTGCCCTGCTAACAATGTCTCGTAGACCGCCGTCCGGAGAGGTATCCAGAAGCTCATCGTTCGGCTGCCCACTCAGTCTCCTCCCCCGGATGAGATCACACTTGCTTCTGCCACCATGAAGGTCCTCCGCGACGCCGACTCGTTACGCAAAACCATGCACGACTCTTACATTGCACAAGACCACGTTCTCGCAGCCCTTATCAAGGACTCTTCCATCTCCCCTGTACTCAAGGCGGCAGGTCTGACCGAGGAAGTCCTCAAGACTGCTATCGACCAGATCCGTGGCAACCGTCGAGTCGACAGCAAGAACGCGGAGCAGGGCTTCGATGCCTTGGGCAAGTACGCCACCGACCTCACCGCGCTCGCTGAAGAGGGCAAACTCGATCCCGTGATCGGTCGCGATAACGAAATCCGTCGCGTCGTTCGCATCCTTTGCAGAAGGTCCGTTGACGTCTTTCGACTAAGCCTTCGTGATTGTTACTGACATTGCCTTACAGAACAAAGAACAACCCGGTGCTCGTCGGCGAGCCCGGTGTTGGCAAGTCTGCCATCGCCGAGGGCCTCGCTCAACGGATTGTCAACCGCGATGTCCCCGCTTCCCTCATCGCGCGTCTCTACTCCTTGGATATGGGCGCGCTCATGGCCGGCGCCAAGTACAAGGGCGAGTACGAAGAGCGCATCAAGTCTGTCCTCGACGAAGTCGAGAAGGCTGCCCAAGACGGTCCCGGCGTCATCCTCTTCATCGATGAACTCCACCTCATAATGGCAGGCCAAGGCTCAGAAGGTGGAGGCATGGACGCTGCCAACCTCTTCAAGCCCTTGCTCGCTCGTGGCAAGCTTCGCTGTATCGGCGCGACCACACTCTCCGAGTACCGCAAGTACATCGAGAAGGATCCCGCGCTCGAGCGGAGGTTCGCCCAAGTACTCGTCAACGAACCTTCCGTAGCCGAAACGATTTCAATCCTCCGTGGTATTCGAGAGAAGTACGAGGTCCATCATGGCGTCCGCATCCACGATGGTGCCCTTATCGCCGCGGCGACTCTCGCACACCGCTATCTCACATCAAGGCGTCTACCGGATTCTGCTATTGACTTGGTCGATGAAGCCTGTGCCAGGTATGTGACTTTAGCTCTGCATAGTCCAGTTCACGTGGTCGCTCACGATCTGTGGACAGTGTACGTGTCACTCGCGAGACCGCGCCCGAGGCTATCGATCAGTTACAGCGTCGCAAACTCGAACTCGAAGTCGAGATCCATGCCCTAGAGCGCGAGAAAGATGATGCTTCGAAGGAGCGTCTCGTCGCCGCCCGCAAGGCCATCGCCGACCTCGATGACCAGCTCCAACCCCTACAAGCCGCGTACCAGGCCGAGAAGCAGCGTGGCGACGAGATCAACAACGTCCGCCGGCGCATCGACGACCTCAAGGCCAAGGCTGACGAGGCCGAGCGCCGTTATGATCTCGCCACTGCATCTGACCTGAGGTACTATGCCCTCCCCGACCTCACGAATAAGCTCGCGCAACTCGAGGCGAAGAAGGCCGAGGAGGACGCCGCCCGCGGCTCTGGTACAGACACCGTCACCCCCGACCAGATTGCAGAAATCGTCGCGAGGTGGACAAACATCCCCGTGACGCGGCTAATGAGCACGGAGAAGGAGAAGCTGCTCCGTATGGAGAAGATACTCGCGGGGAACGTCGTCGGCCAGCCTGAGGCTGTCAAGGCGGTTGCCAACGCGATTCGTCTAAGTCGTTCGGGTCTCCGCAACGCGAACCGCCCCATCGCAAGCTTCCTGTTTGCTGGTCCATCAGGTACCGGTAAGACTCTCATGAGCAAGACGGTAAGTAGTGCTTGCTTGTCTATAGTATAGTGAAACTGTTTACTCAAGGCCGTCTCTCTAGCTCGCAACACTCCTCTTCGACTCTCCGGAGGCGATGATCCGTATCGATGGCTCTGAGTACTCCGAGAAGCACTCGATCGCTCGTCTCATCGGTGCACCCCCAGGCTACGTGGGCCATGACCAGGGCGGTCAGCTCACCGAGTACATCCGTCGGAAGCCGTACTCGATCGTCCTCATCGACGAGATCGAGAAGGCCTCGAGGGAGTTCTATCAGCTCTTCCTTCAGGTCCTCGACGACGGAAGGTTGACGGACGGTCAAGGCCGCATCGTCGACTTCCGCAATACAGTCATCATCATGACGAGCAATCTCGGTGCGGCCTTCCTCAACGAGATGGGCGAGGGTGCGGTCAAGCCCCAGACCCGCGAGCTCGTCATGGGCGCCATCCGCAACCACTTCCCGCCCGAATTCATTAACCGTATCGACGAGATCGTCATCTTCCGCACCCTCTCCCGCCAGAACGTGCTCAAGATCGTCGACATCCGGCTCCAGGAGGTGCAGGAGCGGCTTGCGGACCGGAAGATCAAGCTCCAGCTCGATGACGCGGCAAAGAACTACCTCATGTCCATCGGGTACTCGCCCGCTTATGGTGCGCGGCCGCTCAACCGCGCCATCCAACAGGAGTTGTTGAACCCGCTCTCGGTGATGATCCTATCTGAGCGCGTCCTCGACGGCGAGACGGTGAACGTCCAGTTCGATGGCCCGCACAACCGCTTGCACATCGTGCCCAACCACGAGGGCACAGGCGAGAGTATGGACATCGACTGGGACGACGTCGACGACGACATCGACATCGAGGAAATGGACTAAGGATGTGCGTGAGGCTACGGATACAGACTCATTGCTTGGGTACTTGGGAACCGGATGTGTATATTTACTTCGTTGTATCAGTAGCTACCTTGTCAAAAGCACTGTACAATAGCATAATCCCATTGCTCTTCTCCCTAAAATCAGTCAGTCGTACTACGGTGAATTCCGTACTATAACCCGCTTGAGGGAAAGAAACCTAGTCGTCTTCCGTCTTGACCGGGACCTGCGGAAGAGGCCTACGGTTGTCAGGCCTGACTTTGCGGAGTCGCGTTGGGTCACAGGTTACATGACTCTCGGGGTGCTTCCACTTCGCGTACCACTATTGAGTATGGCGTCAGTCTAAGCATTCGAAGATTATTGGGGATTCACATACACGCCCATACTTGTCTTGCTCCACCTGGATCCCCCACTCTTTCATATGGTGGCTGTGATGCTTGTCGACCATGTACGCAAACGCTTCACGCACCCACACCTCTCGCACTGTCCACCTCTTGCTCCGCAAAAGCTGCTTGTCTCTCTCCGTGATATTGTCTGTTGCAAGATTTTCGTCGGTCAAGTTCAGGAGGTCGATTACGTAGCAGCACTCTGGAACAGAACACCTCCACTGGAGTGCTGCGCCAACTTGCGGAGGGCGGAAGAAGGCCGAAGGGATGCATGCGGCGATATCAGGGTCCGGAGGAGGCAATGGGGGCGGTGAAGGGGTGCGGGCGGGGACATCAGACTGAACACTGAAGTCAGAGTCGTACGTATTACCCTGTAGTTCGCCCTCGACCACGCGCTCGTGCCATCGCTGTGGCCGGGAGGATGTTGACGCGACGGTGGGTGCAAATGGTGCACGGCGGCGACCGGCCGGGTTTCCCTGGTTGCGTGACAGAGACGGGTGAGCATAACGACGGCGACACGGCGCACAAAACACGAATATGACACACCTGTGCCGCCTTCTTCCGCTTCCCCCTCAGCCGTGTCTGTCTCGGGGCCGGGAGGTCTTCCTCCATGGGTTCATCCACCGGGAGTGGATCGTCCTCCCACACGCCCCAGCGGCGCCCTTCCCGCGCCGCCTCCCAGCGCATCCGGCGCACGTCGCGCTCCCAGCGCTCCCACACATCCACATCGGCGAGCCTACGCTTAGACGCGCGGAGCTGCTTCACAATCCACTCTACGTGCTCTGCAAAGCGCGAGAGGACTTCCGAGCGCGAGACGTGACGAAGGACGTGCTCACGGTCCGGGAGGAGGGCCCCCTCCCCACCGGGTTGAAGGTCTGAGTCCAAATGAACATCGAAGTGCGGGCGGTGTTGGCGTGCTGCCGCGGAGGTGGCCATATGTTCAAAATAGAGGTCAACGAACCAGTCGGGAGTACGGAGATGCCGGGGTGTCTTGTTGTCTGCATGAGTGTTGGAGTTGGCATTAAGCGCAAGGAGCTCCATCATAGTGTACATGATGCGCCAGCGAGAGAGGTACTGTGTGGCATCGTCATGCACTGAGCCAAGAGAATATTATGGAGAGAGGCTTACACGACGACTAAGCTCGTAGGTGTGTATATGGAGGGATTTAACGGCATATCTTCGTTTACTGAGTAGAACGCAGGTGTCAAGAATCTGATATGAAGCGAAGTCATGATGGGAGCCATACCTGGACTCCGATTGAAATAGCAGTCCGCCAGGAACATGGGAACCTGCCCAATTATACGATCGGTTCTGTATACAGGCTTACGCTCAGGCATGATGGCTTACTGATTAGGTACACCGCAGGCAACCTTTTCTTGCCCTCGATTGTAACACGAATTCTAATCTGACCGTGCTCGAAGCCGGGGGTTCGTTCATACAAACTTGTAAGTGTGAGGTTGCTCGCACGAGCGGCGGGGTCACGCTGCAAACGGGCGTAGTGGTCACGCTCCCGCAGCTCCTCTTCAATGACACTTATGGCCGCGGCACTGAGCCATGTCAGGTCTTGGATTTCAAGTGTGCCCCGGAAGCGCACAGTCGACTTTTTCTCTCGTGCCGTGTCATATTCCAACTGGCAACGTTCACACTCCGTTAGTCTGAAAGAGGTGGTGAGAGAGCAGCGAAGTAAAAGTGATCATTAACGATCACTCACCCCGTGATAAAGCCCCCCCATTCAAGCAGGACGCCTTCGAGATACCGAGGATTTGCCGCAGTTGCACCCGGCACTATGTCTGTGAGCACCTCTTCCTCCAGATAGGGCCCGAATGGTTCGCTAACAAGAGCCTTGAGTGAAGCTGGTGCCATTGTCCGTAAACTAGGCACGCGAATTGTCCCAGAACATTAGTGTACGAAAGTCTGGCGCTGTGATCTGCACACACCCCGAAGCGCCCTAGGATATCGAAGATGCTCGATAGTGCCAGCACCGGTCCAAGTGAAAGGCGAGACCGTCGTCCTGGGCGAAGGAGTACTGTACAATCTCGCGTGGCTCGCCGAGTGTCTCAGTGCCATTACCACGTTACCACGTGCGCTTCCCAAATATGGAATGACGCAAGGATGGGGCGTGCTTCCCGGGACTGCCGCGGAGACTGCAAAGCTCATTCGCGACTCGCCGTGTCTCTGTTCTACCACATCCCTCATGACGGTCACTGACGGTGACCCTTCCATCTCTATTCCAGTTGGCATCGTTATCGGCCTCCTCGCTTCTTTCGTTCAGTCCCTCGGTCTAACCATCCAACGCAAGAGCCATGTTCTGAACCAGGCACTCCCGGAGGAGCTTCAGAAAGTTGAGCATCGCAGACCGTGCGTCCCTCGCTTCTGTCATTCATTTCCGCCGCTCACACATCTAAAGTCTCTGGCTTTTGGGCTTTGGTATGTTCTTGTAGGCTGTTGGTTGTGCTCGTACGCTCACCGTTGCGTAGCCATCTTTATATCCTCCAACCTATTCGGATCCCTCGTTCAGATTGCCTCCCTCCCCGTCGTAATCCTTGCTCCCCTCGGCGCAGTATCCCTCCTTTGGAACGCATTCTTTGCGCGCCTTCTCCTCGGCGATGTGTTCTCTCCATGGATGGTCCTGGGCACACTACTAATTGCAGGCGGCGCTGTTCTCATTGCGATCTTCGGCATAGTTCCGGAGCCGACCCACTCCCTCGAAGACCTCCTTCGTCTTTTCAACAGACCAGCATTCATAGCCTATTTCTCGCTTCTTGGTTTCGTGGTCTTTGTTTGTCTTGTCATCGTAAGTCACGCCTATCCTGTTGGTCGCATGGTTTCGCTAAGCTGACGCCATCTAGACCCATGTCGTGGAGTACGCCTACACACGACGCTACAAGCCCATGGATGTTAGCCCGCCACTCTCGCCGCTTATGGCCCCTAATACTGCCCCATCTATCCTGACTACGGCTACTACTGCTAGTCATGCAGTTGACCCCACCTCTCCTACCGAACGTACGCCTCTCATTGACCGCAAACCTCATTCTCGGTCGAAGTCACCTTCCCCCTCAACCTCCGTAACGTCTATGATCACCAGCCCGCTCTCATATACCACGCATTCTCCTCGCACTCCGATTTTCCTCGCATCCTCTTACGCATCCGTCTCTGGCATCCTCTCGGGCATGTGCCTGTTATTCGCCAAGAGCGGCGTCGAGCTTCTTCTGCTCACCATCGCTGGCGACAATCAGTTTTGGAGGTGGCAGGCCTGGTTATTGGTAGTAGGCCTAGTCGCCTTCGCCCTCCTCCAGCTCTGGTACATGCACAAGGGCCTGGTTCTCGCCGACCCAACCTTGGTCTGCCCTCGTGAGTAATACTATTCCCTAGACGCGAGCTTCACTAAGCTACCAGCAGTCGCGTTTTGCTTCTACAATTTGTCGTCCATCGTCAATGGCCTGGTTTACTTCGATCAGTTCTCTGTCCTCCCCACTTCCCATCTATTCCTCGTCCTTCTTGGCATAGTTGTTCTTCTGGGAGGCGTCTGGGTAATCAGCTTCCCCCCAGAAGGTGGTCGTGGTGTGGACATCGGAACGTGGACAGAAGGCGAACCAGCAACTGAACTCATGAGCGCGGGCGAAGAGAGCGACATCGAAGCTCAAGACGATGCACCATACGAAGACGAGCCGCTCCCGATGGACGGACAGTCGCCCGTTGATAGGGAGCGTGGCCGTTCTTCGAGACTATCCGGCTTAGGTTTACAAGTCATCACAGAACCTCCGACTCCCATCTCTGCACCGCAGTTCTCCCCGAGGCCACCGCCGAGTCCCTCACAGTTCCGGCGACACCATCCTGTCCCGCACGGTCGACAGCAGACAGATTCGGCGCTGCTCACCTCCCCACCGCGGCGCTCTCTCTCGTCGTTCACGGCGAGCACGCACGGCGACGCCGACCGGGGGACGTATAGTAGCACCTTCGACGCGCTCCAAGCGCGTGCGACACAGAGTCGGCGCCGCCGACGCACGACACTCGATCCCGTGCACTCGCCGCCGCTGCTCTCCCCACCCACGTCCGGGCTCAATGGCTTCTCGATCGGTCTGTCTCCGATTAGCCCCGGGTTCTCGATCGTGCCTCGTGAGCGGCGGAGGCGCGCTGCCCCGGGCACCACTACTGGGAGCATGTCTGGGAGCGTGGTCCTCGGGAGTGCAGGCGGGAGTGGCAACGGGATCGGAGGAGACGATGCAGCGTCCGGCCAGACGTCGCGCTCGCCGCTGAAGATGCGGCGGGTCGTGAGCGAGGGTGATGCCGACGCGCGGGAGAGGCGACGGAGAGCGGCGGCGGCAGCAGCAGCGAGAGAGGAAGGATCGCGGGATCTGGAGCAAGGGTCGTCGGGCGTTGCGGGACCTGCTGTTGACCCTGAGGGCCTTGAGGGTGAACAGGAGGTCGCTGCAGACAATGCTCGGAGGGCAAGGGGCCGGTGGAGATGGCTGCGAGGTGTTTTCGACGGAGCATCCGGGCGATAAGCGCGAGTAATGAACCGATCTATATCAGTTCATACAGTGACCCGCGTTGTAGTCGTACTGGCACACACACATACCTAGAATCGTTAAGACTGGATCTTGAGTTCAGGCTCGCCCGATGTCACGGAGGGGTAGATGAAGTCGAAGATATACTTACAGTAAGTGCTGGTACACATGCTTGGTGGCGCTCGCTCGACATTTGTCGATTGATATAACAGCAGGATAGTGGTTTTGCAGCTCCTTGGACGTGCATCAGAAATCGACGGTGTTATATGCTCGTAACACCGCTGCTAGGCTGGGATTAGCAGTGCGCCGCCACCGTGGAGGGCCGGCAAACGCCACGCGCCCACGCTTCCTCCCGTGAGCAACCTCAGGCCCTCAGCCAGCGTGGCAGACTCGTGGCAGACGCTACCCCGATCACGGACGTAGATCTCATGCCGATCTCTAGCCTGGGACCACATGGACGAGACGGGGGCTGCCTTTCGCGTGCGCCGTCTTCTCAAGTCTCAAGCGCCAGCAGGACTCCAGACAGCGAGGCATTGCATAGAATTGATGGGTAGGTTGCAGGGAATGCGAAGCGGGGACGCTCCACCGTCCACAGACTACCACTGCTCCCGGTCACTGGGGACATCGACGCCGCCCGTGATGGTGGGGGCCGTTGAGCACGACGACACCGGGAAGTGGGCTTTTCGGCTGGACCATGTGGCGCACCCCTATGGGCTACGCGCGGCTGGCGGCGCAGCGGATGAAAGGATAGGAAGTCCAAAGTTCCACTAAATGTTGCTAAATGTTGATTGAAGAGCTGATCGCCAGCGACGCCCGCAGGCTCGCGGTAGAACGCACAAAGCATGCATCATGGGACGATGATGATGACGACAAGTAGCAGAGCTTCGCCACAGTGCGGGGGCCCCTTCGATACGGCGGCGCGACGCCTTGCATTTTCCAGTACATTTGAGGCGCGTAGGAGAAACCGGCGGTTCGCTGAGTCCGCCCGCGCGGGCGAATTCTAGGCGTTTATCGCTTCTAGGCTAGGTACGGAAGGTACGAAGGCTATCGTGGACCTGAGGAATGTGGGGCTTAGGGCGCGAGCAGGGGCTCTCATCTCGGCTGGAACAGTGGTGAATTGTGGCAGGAGGAAGGGAAGGCGTTTCACCGCCGGATGTGTGCTGTGGCGGGGAGGTCGGGCGAAACGTTGGCGGTGGCCGGCGTCGGGAACTTCCAAAAACGGATTCGGAAGGTCGCGCAGGACGGGGGATCATGATGCCAATAAGAGGATCTCGATTTCCAGATACGCGACTTCCCCCCACGGCGCCACACACGTGATCGCGTATCCATCTGGCGCTTAGCTTGTGGCTGGTTATCCAGGGCGGGCAGAAGCAAATTCACAACGCCTTCTCTCGTTGTTACCATGCGTCCGTGGGGACGGGGCCTGCGCCCAGGACCTTGTGAGGGCGAGATAGGTGCAGCGGGTGCACATGAATGACCTGGGGCATTTATGAGAAGGACGGCGGAGATGAGCGCGAGCAGGAATTCCTCCAACGGTGAGAACGGCCAGGGAGATCAAATCGCCTAATCCTTCCGCGTTGCGTCTAGTCTGCCGAACGCTTGGGCTGTGACTACTGTGCAAAACAAAAGTACTCGACGTGGTCCGGCGCGGCGCGCTGCCAGCCTGGCTCTTTTTCACCGACGACGACGTCGACCAGCGCACCCTCGAGCCAGTGCTCCCGCTTGGCTCATCGCTGTGCCTCCCCCGCTTCTGCACCCAAGGCTGTCTCTGCTGTCCTTGCTCCACTGTCCTTTCTGCTTGCCAGCGGTAGCTCCGGCCGCTAGCTGAAGACTCGCACCACCGTCATTCCCTTTCGCCTGCTCATTCCTCGTCAATCTCCTCTCCGACCCTAATCGACCTCAGACATACTCCCTCAAGCCACAATGCACAACCCTCGCACACGCACGCACCCTCCCGTGCCGCAGCCGCTAGCCGTTTCTGCGACTCCCGCGCTGCCAATTGCGGAGAAGATCATGCGCACGCGCCTCGAAGAGGACAGCGCTAAACCAGCCCATGGAAGCACCACGGGCTCGCTCCTCTCCCGCCGAAACACGGCGCAAAAATCGACGTTGAGCCTGCGCTCGACGACGAGCACGCACTCGCGCAACACCGACGCCGGCAACGGCAACGTCAACGGCGCGGGCGCGGGCGCGAGCAGCCGCCGTCACGGCGTCCCCCGCGCGATCCCGGCGCCTGACCCCATCATCACTATCTCGGCGAGCGGGGGGTCCGCGTCCGGGTTCGGCGGATCGAACAAGGACGACGCCGCGTACGGAGGCACCCGTAGCCCCCTCTCCCCCTCCTCTTCCGCACACGGCCACGGCCGCAAGTCTTCCTTCTCCCGCCAGCCGTCGCTGCACTCGCTCTCGCGCTCGCACACCACCGCCGCGGCCGACGACGACGCGGACTACGTGACGGTCGAGCACCCTCTGAACGGGCCCGTCGAATTCAACGCCGGGACCGCGAACAACGCCCAGGCCGTGGTCCACTCGCCCCGCGACAAGGCCTCGCGGGTGCTGGGCATCCGCCACCGCCAGAGCATGGAGCCCATCCCGGGCTCGAACCGCAACTCGCTCGCGTCGGCGCGCTCCGCGCCGGCCCCCTCGTCCTCGGTGAGCGCGCCGCCGCCCACGCCGTCGGGGCCGACGATGCCGCTCGCATCGCTGTACGTCGTGTCGGGCCTGCCGAAGAGCCCGCACACGTGGACGCTGGCGGACCCGGACGCGGTCATGGGCCTGCACCACGCCGAGGGCGCCGTCGGGCGCTGGTGGCGACCGGAGGTGCTGGGCAGCACGATCAGCCCTGGGGCGGGCGGGGGCAAGCGCAAGAAGAAAGGCAAGAGCGGCACGGACGACGGCGCGGGCGCGTTCAGCTCCTCGGGATATCTGAGCAAACAGGACGTGGGGAAGATGCTCTCGAAGGCTTTGAAGGTGCGTCGGGCGCGCTGCGTCTCTGTGTTGCGCGGCGGGCGTATCCCGAAACGGATGGGCTAATTGACGCGCGCGTTGCTCGCAGCTTTCGTTCACGCGCGAAGTGGAGATCATCGCGTCGACGCTTCAGCCGGCGTCCACGGTGCACAACTTTACGTTCACGCTGCCGGCACCATCGACGCCGCTCGCGTCGAGCCCATCGACAGACGTGCTGCGGGCGTCGGTATTGACGACGAACACGGACGTGTCGGCGTACGCATACCCGTACGCGGAGGACCCGTTCGTGCGCGCGCGACCGTCGTCGGCGTACCTAGGGCCCTCGACGTTCCTGTCGCCCAACGGGCACACACCGAGCTCGCGGAGCGTGAACGACCTCGGCGTCGGGGGCGGGAGCGGGAGCGGAGGGCAGGTCACCTATCACGGCGTGTGCCTTACGGTGTGGTCACATGCGGACGCGGAGCGGTCGGCTGCGATCCGGCGGACGCTAGAAGCGGGGCGTGCGAGAAAGGAAAGCGCGCAGAGCCTGGTGGCGGCGCGTCGGCGGGGGCACGGAGGCGGAGAGGGCGCGAGCGACCCTGCGCTGCAGGCGCGGCGGCGGGCGAAGGCGGGGCAGCGGGGGCCGTGGGGCGCGGGGACGGACGCGGAGACGGACTTTGAAACGGACGGCGAGGGCGGGGCAGTGAGCGAGAGCGACTACGAGGTGGCGAGCACGGTCGGGCACACGCCCGGCGAGAGCACGCTCTTCCTCCCGGGCGACACCGTCTTCTGGCTGCCATATGCGCTCAGTGAGTGTCATTTTGTTCGGGTCCGTGCGGGGACGCTGACGGAGTGCAGCGCTGGTGTCACGGTTCCCGATCTACGACCTGATGCGGGACTACCTGACGCTGTCGTGGGCGCGGTTCTCCAAGGACGTGCAGTCGCACACGCTCCAGATCTCCAAGATCCTCTCGCACCCCGCGCCCCGCCCCGGCGAGCTCGTCCGGCTCGACGCCTCCGCCGCGTCCCCGTCCGGCGCAGAGACGTGCCTCGAGGTCGTCGCCCGCTTCCCCGGCGGCCTCGACTTTGGACGCGGCCTCGTCGACGTCAACTTCACGATGTGGCCGCTCTTCAAGTGCCTGAACATCGACAACATCCTCACCATCTGCGAGGTACGTCACCGTCTATTTTCCATTATGGATGGCGCGGAGCGCTGACGGCACGTCTCCGTGCGCAGATCGCGCTCGCCCCGACGGGCCGCATCCTGTTTTTCTCGCGGCACCCGGCCATGCTCGGCATCGCCGTGCTCACGATCAAGTACCTCGTCGAGCTCCGGGGCTGGAACGGCGTCGCCCTCGCCTCGGTCCACTCCCGCGACGCCAAGATATACATCGAGGACCCCGGGCCGTGGATCATCGGCCTCGCCACAGAGGCTCGCTACGCCATGCGCCCGCCGCCCGAGGTCTGCATCGTCGACCTGTGAGTGCCGTTGTCTCCGCCGGCATCGCGCGCCGCACCGTAGTTGACTTTGGACGCGGCGCTCCGCTCGCAGGGACATCAACTACCTCAACTGTGCGTCGCCGCCGCCGGGCGTCGTGTCCGTCAAGCAGCAGCGGGATCGCTACCGCCAGAAGCTCCTCGCCGCCTTCGAGCCTCACTACCACCCCGATCACTGCGTTCCCAGGTCCGTTGCTCGTCGTGTCCGCGCTCGTTCTCACTTCTCACGCTCGTCGCCCGCAGCGAGTTCAAGGAGGCGTTCCCCGCCGGTCGCTTCCGCCCCGTCTGCAAAATACAGGCAAAGCGCGGCGCCGCCTCCACCGCCGTCGCCGACATGGTCAAGCCCCCAGAGTGGTGGCACTCGACTCGCATCATCCAGGCCTTCGACGCCGTCCTTGCCGACAAGATGAAGAAGCCCTCGCTCCTCAAGCGCATCAGCTCCTTCGGCAGCGTCCGCACCCCGCCCCGCCTCACCGTCGCCGAGCAGCACATCCAGCTCTCCATCCGCAAGCGCGCCACCGCCTTCGTCGACGCCCGCGACGACCTCGAGACTAAGATCGGCCGCCTCTCCCGTCGCCTCAACTTCCTCATGACCGAGTCCGACCTCTGGCGCGACAAGTTCGTCACCTTTGAGCAGTACGCCGAGAAGCTCAGCGTCGAGGCAAGCGAGCTCCGCTCCAAGATCAACAGGGAGCAGAAGGAGACCAAGCGCCTCTCCAGCATGATTACCCTCACCACCGCGGAGAAGACGAAGCTGCAGGACCGTGAGTGCACACCCCCGTCTCCATCGCGCCCCTTCATCTCCGCCCACACTAACTGACACCTCCGCGCCTCTCTTCACAGAACTGCGCGACACCGAGAGCGCGCACAAGACGGCCCTGCAAGAACTCGAGCAGATGCGCGACCAGATGGAACAGATGGAGGAAGAGCGCGCCCAGATGATCGCCGAGGTCGAGGCGCAAATCGAACGCGCATTGGCTCACATGGCCGTCGACATCGACGACTCGTCCGAGTACGGCGGATCCCGCCCCTCGAGCCGCATGTCTTCGCGCTCCGCCCCCAGCACCTACCGCCGCGGAAGCGACGCCGGGCGCCAGCCGAGACCCCTACGCTCATTTAGCACCGAGTCGACGCTCGCGGAGTCGTTCGACCACGCGGACGAGATCATGGTCAAGACCGAGCGCGTCACGGGCACGGTGCTCGAAGAGGACGAGCCGGAGGACGGGGCCGCAAAGGCGGAGAAGGCGAAGAAGCGCTTCTCGGCGGGCGAAGGCGACCCGCAACACGATGGCATGAAGGCCGTCGACGAGGGCATCAGCCAGAAGAGCGACAAGATCGCGCAGAAGGTGCTTCAGATCCAGCGCAAGGTCCGTCTTCGCATTTCTCGACCTGCCGGTAGCGCTGACCTAATTGCTTGCAGCTGGAGAACGCGCTCGGCGCAGAGGCGTACCGCCGCTCGCTTGATAGCCAGCAGAGCGAGAGCGAGCTGTCCGAGTCGACCCGTCGCTTCCGCTCCCGCCACGCGCGCACCCCAAGCAAGAAGAGCACCCCTGCCGGCACCCGCCGCTCGACGCCCGTCCGCCGCGACGTCACCTCGCCCAAACTCGCCACGACCCCCCTCTCCGAGCCCAGCGAGCCCAAAACCGACGTCGTTGCCGACGCCGCGAAGGATCGCCCCGCGCGCCCGCACGTCGTGACGGCGCGTGAACTGCGCAAGATCCCTTCCGAGGCATCCCTCTCCGCCATCTCCTCGGCCACGCAGACCGCGACGCCGTCGACGCCCGCGCTCACTCCTGGGGGCGCGAGCGCAGCGACGGATGATGAGGAGACCGATTTCCAGAGCGCGTACTCAGCTAGCCCGCGTGGGAGCTATGGCTCCCTCGGCACGTACGGCGACCGGGACGGCGACAGCAGCCACGACGAGGCGCAGGACGAGCAGGGCACGCCCACTGCCATCGCGCACCTCGACGACTTTGGCGCCCACCACGGGCCGGGGCTGCACGCGTTCCCGGCGACCAAGGCGCGCGAGCGCAACTTCAGCACGAGCACGGCGACGAACGCCAGGTACGCCGGCAGCAAGCTCAAGGCGCGCGGCAGCGAGGACACCGTCGGCGGTCGCGCGTAGAACGGGGGCATATTTCGTCGCGTTCCTCGTATTTATTCCCTTAGCTTATGTGTGTCCTATATACTCCTCTACTAGTTCCCGTACGATATCCGTTCCTTCGTTAGTTAGACGTCCCGCCCTCTCGTCCCGTCTTCCCCTCCCACCCCATGCATGCCTGTCTCCTGTCTTGTCACCTCGTTTCTCGCGTTTGGCCGGCCTTGCCGTTGATCTGTTTAAATCGCTTAAAATCTCTTTTCCGTTGATTAGCCAGCAGTGTCCGACTCCGCTCCGCCTCCTTATCACCCTTTTGGTTTGGTTCAATTGTGTTCGCCAGCGCTGTCCTTTTGACGGGATTAAGTAGCAATACATATCCGTCGTCAACTGTTCTCGATGCAGGAGCTCTGTGTGCTGGCGTTCTTGCACTTGATGTATACCGCGCTGTGGTACATACGAGATTACATTCTAACAATACACTTGAATCTAGCCCGCAAAGTTACTTCGCTACTGCAAGGATCGTCCGTCGGGTCCGGGTGCATGTGCGTACGTGTACGAGGCCATATTCACCTATCGTCCCGTCTGTCTCGCTGCCTACGAGTCCATGCGCCGGCGCGCGTTGAACGCTTTGACGACGGACGCGACCTGGCCAAAGAACCACGTCTGGGAGCTCTTGTCGGGGATGAACACGAACTTGTCGTGCTGCCGCCCGGCCTTGTGCGCGAACTTGACGCCCGTGTCCTCGATCGTCACGCCCTGCACCTGCGTGAAGGGCAGCTCCCACTCGAGCCGCAGCTTGTTCGACCAGAAGGAGAGCACCTTGGTCGTAGTGAGGAGCACGACGTTGTCCCCGCCTGGGAGGTCTGTGGCGCGGGGTGTCGGTTGGAAGCCTCGGGTAATCAGGGGGGGGGGCAACAGGACTTACTGATGTGTGCGACGTAGGTCTGGTCGCGGTACGCGCCTTGTTCAAGATCCTTCATCCAGTACTGGCCCAACGCTTCGCGTTCAGAGAAAGGCTAGATTATAACCGTGAGCCAGGTACTGGGCCACATACGTCTCGGTATACTCACCACCAGCACAGCATCCGCAGGGACCAAGCGAGGCTACGATATTCTCACGTTTAAACGCGGTCGTTGTCGAGAGGGGAGAACACTTACCAAGCGAACGCGGTCTCGAGCAGGGTTGTCGAAAACAGTCGTGGTGTTGCGAATCCCTGTACGGAGTGTTTAGGCATGACATATCAATCTCAGCGGCACTGATTTCGCACCTTCACCGACGTTGGATGCAAGGTCAAAGACACCGATGACAGGCTTGGTGACGGCGCTGCTTCATGGGTCAGTTCATACCTATACTTGGGGAACGTTCCCGATACACACCCAATTAGACCCTTGCCGACCCCCTTAAAGAAACCCTTCGCGCCTTCCGACTCTGCACCCTCGATGGGCTTCAACTGAGGACACGTTGAGTATTCTCGTGTCGTTCATTGACATGTACACTTACGACGACGCCTTCAACGCCGCTGACTACACTGCTCGCAAAGGCTTCCGCGCCCGCAGTAACGCCATAGCTAGCAACGACGTTCAGCCACATTCTGGCAGGCGATCGCGGGTGACTTACAGAGCATGGCGCGGTCGGTTCCGCCTCTGCGTCATCCGCCTACGCAGCTGATACTCCGAGTCGAAGGTCGTGGCGGACAAACCCTTGCCAACGCTGCTTGTGATTTTTGTGAAACTGTCCGAGAAACCGAAGACGGTCTTCTTGACGAAGCTGGCAGCACCCTGAGAAACGGTTAGAACCCGACCTACGTGCGCGTCTTGAATGGCTGAATTGTAATACCTTCGCGATCCCGAGACCAATGTCCCGGTTCCCATGCACAATTGCGCCGTTGAAAGGCTCGTAGAAAATGTCAGCCACACCAGAGCTGACGTTGGTGAACAAGCCGACGGGGTTGCCGATGAAGTTGGCTGAGCCCAGGATACGATACAGCTGGCGAAGAACCTCCTGGCGATAGTGGTGCGTGATGCGCTCCTGGAGATCTGGTAAAGTGAGGCGCATATCCTTGATTGCTAGAGCGTTCATCTCTAACGGCGCATCGTTGACATTGCCGACGGCCATGGTGATCGCGTTGACTACCACCGCGATCGGGTTGCGGAGACTCAGCCTACACATGTTCAGCAATCACTCGGTGGCGATACAATGGACAAACACACTTCTCTTCGCCGCTGACTCGTTCTGTGCGCATGAAGGAAATCGACAGCTTGATGGGCTGAAGCTCCAATACCTCAAAGTACAGATCCTGTCCATCAGCAGTAGCACGTGGTTCTGGAATGTCTCCCGGATGTTGGAGCAGAATGCTGCGTGGAATTCAATATCGATTCCTCTGTGAAGGCCGTAAATGCTCACTCTTCTTGAGCTACGTCCCAGGACGCTCCCTTCAGCTTGGTCAGATCATACACCGAAAACAGGAAGTCCTCGTCTGCTTCGACTGTCAGAGCTTGGAGCAGGATCGAACAATACTTCACAAAGAAGACACCATGCTCTACAATGATGTTAGCAATATCCTCATCTGGATTTAGGCTGCAAACCTTGATCATTGAGCCAGATCACTGATGCTTGCACCGTGGGTAGGGCAGCCACTGCCTTGGACTCTCGGGTTATTGGTGTGGGCTGGAGGACAACAGGGAACAGAGCGTCATGCAACTGGTTATCTATCTGCAGACTGCCGCAGGAGAGTGTCACTGATTGCGCGACAGGATTGCTCGAGTACTCGAACTTGAGCGTATTGAGGGACGTGTATACAACCTCGACCATACGTTTGTTGATGAGGGAAACCCCGATACCATGCAGATCCAAAGCTACGGTGAGGATTGGCGTGACAGTCTCCTGAACCGCCTCGAAGGCTTCTTGGCTGCTGCTGACGGAATCTTGTCGAGTAAGGGATGCTGTATTGCGGCGCTTCGGCTTGTACAAGCTATGCTCAGCGACGTAGTTGCTGATTCGGAGCACTTGCTTAGGTCCTTCGGCCCGGACATCCAGCGAGACAACGCGAGTACCATGGTCGCTCTATTCTTGGCGTCAGTTTGGTGGCAAAGCAACCTACGCACCGTGACGTACCGCGAATCTGAACGGCATCAGGTCACCGATTTCCATGGGATCGATTTCTCGTCGAGACCCCTTGTAGAAAAGGACTAGCCTCTTGTTTCGGGCGGCTGGTTGATCCCAAGCATATTCGATGCTAGCCTTCTGCGGAACGTTATACGTAGGAGCTGGCTTGGTATTGGGACCTGCATCAGCGCGACTCTGGTCCTATATTCAATGGTTATTGCTGCTCTATTCCGGAAGAGAATCAACCACCACTTACAGTCTGACAGAACGTGAAGGGATAGTCGCTGTCATTCTCGATTTTAAATGGCCAGCCTTCTGTTTCTTCGTCCAAAGCCACAAAAATCGTGGAGCCATCGATTTTGACATCGGCTCGCATCAAACGAATCTGCTCTCCACTCTCGGTGGTGGGCAAGCGGAAGTGTACTGTACCAATGTCTTCTAGGTTGATTGGGGACGACCTGGAAATGCTGTGAGGGTGCGATTATAATATGGATGTCTTGTGTACACACCACTGCGCATTGAGCCCCGGGATCGCAATGGTGAGCAACTTCTCCTCGCCTATGCGCAGGAATTCTAATGGGAGGCGCTCCCCTGGCTCTATAGTCGAACGACCTCGTGGTGCCGATCCGTGCTCCCGGAATGCAAGAGGTTGGGAAGCGTTGTTTTTGATAAGGAAACGGGGTGCGAGAGTAATGACCTTGGTCAGTTTGTACTTCCCAAGCCCTTCCGCCCATGACAGTCCGACGTGGATCTCCTCCGATCTCCGACTCTGGTGGGGCATGACTAGGCGAGTGTCTGCTGTAGGTGCATCAAAGCTAATGCCCTACGTGCTGAGACTCAGTACGCAGCAACGGCTGGAAAATTAAAAAGACGAACTTGAGACCATGAAGACTCTCCGATCTTGAAAGCGAAGTCCTTGCCATTGTCGTTGGGGTGAGACAGCACTTGATATCGCTATGAGCATATGGGGATTAGGGATGTCTGAATTGTACTCACTGAAAGGCGTTGGTTTGGAAAGTATTTCTAAAAGAATATTAGCCAGCGAAACAATGGATATTATTGGAGCCCACCTGGCCTAGTGTCCCCAGCGATGTCTGTGGGGGCACCAACTCGCGTTGTCCGGGATGGGCGAATGTAGAACGGCAGACCGGTCTTATTGAGCACAACGTAAGGCGTGTAGACCTGGACCTTGAAGGAGCCGCCAGAGTCAGGATAGTGCCTGGGAGAAGCTCAGTCCTATCAGAGTCGACAACTGGAGCGAACATACACATAGTTAAGCCTGAGATCTAGCTTCCGCCCGTTCGCGTCCCGGAGCACCAGCTTCTTCTCGATGTCAAAGTCAGTATTTCCGTCTGTGTTGATGATGGCGAAGTCGCTGGGTTTGAACACTGGAAAAGGCTTAAGTGAAAGTCCAACCTGATTGATCCAGTAACTTCACCTGTGTCCTGCACCTGGATGTTGAGCAGGATGAGATGTCCTAACTCGACTGAGTGAACAGGCATCACGCCGCCTTGGCGCAGGTAGCTTCGCCAGTTTTGATCGGTATCCTTGTCGTATATGCGGTATTCAAGGTTATATGGCAACAAGTTTTCAAGCTCGATCGGAGCCCGCAGCTTGAGCGTAATCCTAGGTAGTTTCCTAGAACAGCGTGAGCCAGCAAGCCTCCGCGGAATATAGAGAAAAATGCACCTCGATGTGATGTCATTCGCATCGGCTTCTGCCCAAGCCTGGAAGCGGAACGCAGCTTCGTTGGGATCGGAGTGTGGGCAGCGCAGGGTGAAACCTCGCTTTGCGATAAGATCTTCCCAACGAACAGCCGGAGACCACTTATACCCAAAACCCTCTAATAGCCTTTCAGTCCGATGGTGCATGCACACAGTGTGGGAACTTACGATCCGGTTGTATACGTACTCGGCATTGATTCACCGCATCTACCGGCAGGGAGTAGTCTTGACCCGGAACTACAAGAGCGTAGAGCGTAGAGTTCAGATCCAATCCGGCCTACGACGCCTCGAAACAAGAACGAACCTATCTTCTCCACGGCATAGACCGGTTGACCGGTTTCGTCTACCAGTGTAACCTCGAGTGGATAGAGTGTGTGATTCTCGACTTTATAGGTGGAGCGTAGCACCACGAGTTTGACATTCCCCTGGACTTTGACTTCACAGACAAGACGATGCGAGTACTTTTCCGTGCGAGGTCGCAACGAGAATGTGTACTCGCCCTCCCTGTCCACAGGCACGCTGCGAAGGTGCTCCCACTGCTTCCCGACGATCTGAACGCCAATGCTATTATGTCCACTTGAAGAGACATGCTGGTAGTGAACGTAAGAGTAGTGGTTTTCAATGCGATTATAGACGAACTAACCTCTCGCATTGTCTTCCAGTCATCGAATCTCCAGTCAATGGTCTTGCCAACAGCGACTTGCTTTGCACTCGTCTCTTTGTTGTTCCCGGTTCCTTCCGTGTCCGACCAGACAAAGATGGGGTACCCAGTTCGGTTCCAGATGCGGTACGGCGCATAGCTCCCACGAGCCTTCTCGAGCATGCGCTCGCCTTCAGTTCCAAGCATGGACATCGTTGACAGGGCAAGCTCGACAAACGTCATCGTGAGGTTGACGTCGAGCCTTTGGTTAGAGCTGACAGCCAACTTCATACCACTTGAAGCGGACTCCTTTGCGACCTACTACATATTCAGCACGCTGTAAAACTTACCGCACGGATAGGAGCGTACCGAGGCCGTGAACGTCCACGGGTCGATGACTAAGAAAACTAAGATGAGACCTCGAAGACATACTGGTGCATGTGTACTCACAAGGCTCCCAGTGAGAGTTTGTCAGGTTCCAGTAGCTGATATGGACGGACAACGTTGATGTGGCTTGAAGCTGCGTTAAGAGTAAGAAGGGGCGCGCTGGAGTAGCTCGAACGGACTCACTTCTCCTGACCAGTCCTTGGCACCGAGGATGAATGGCTTAACCCTGAGGTGCAAAAGAGGTTGCTCATGAAGGTCGCCGATGAGTACAAGACGGAAGCCCTCGAACGATCCTTTGAACTGCACCAACAATGAACCTCTGCATGCGATTGTGGACGATCTACAAACCTGTTCTTTATTCATGACGACGTGCGCACTACCGAGTACAGGCTTGCTACGAGCAGTCGTTGGTCTGGAAACCTTCCTCGAATGCATTTGAGGCCGGCTAAGCTCGTTTGGAGTTTCTTGATTGCTCTGCACTTGGCGCTGGCTGGATTTTCCGTACAGCTCGATGGCCTTGTTGACGATTGTTGTGATAAGCATGATGTCGCGGTACGAAGCGCGGAAGACTATAGGTAGTGCGGTGATCTCAATACTGGTCGACTGATGGGCTTCACTTGAACGGCTGTCGAGAGTAAACGTGAAGTCGAGATCGTCAAGAAAACGAACGCTTTCTGCAGGCTTCCCCATGCGACTCAGGGACATGCCAACATGGTTGACACTGACCGCGAATACGCCCTGTGTGCGCTGTGAGCCCAAATTACCAAGATACTAAGAACATCAAGCCAAACCTGCTGGGAGATCAGGAGCTGCTTGACGGACAGTCGGATGGCCTGGCTGTCTGCGCGAGTGTCGTCTTCGAGAATGCTTACAGATACGTCGTGCAAATCCAGTCGGAAATCGAGAGAACCCCCTGAACCTGCGGCTTGCATGTCCGGATTCGCGACGGCTTCAATTTCGCCCTCGAGGGCATCCTGCTTGCTTTGAGTCGAAAACGCGCTAGTGAAGAATTCGAGGAGGGCTATGACCGGATCCACAGCGAAAATGACCTCCGGAGAGTCAATAGTGAGGATGGCTACGTTTTGACTGTTTGGGCCCCCAGATGCTGTGTAGAGCAACATCACTTGGTTCCGATCGTGTTGAGCAGCAGGCATTATTTCACGGAAACGCGAGCCTCCCGGTCGCGTATTGTTCATAGTCATTGACTTCAAAATAATCTGTGCTTCCAGGGAGCCATCCGACAGCATTTTCAACCTCAAGCTGTTGTCCCCCAGAGCGAACCTAGCGATCCCGTGTTCCTTGACGTTGGCCGGAGTGGTCGCATTGACGTCGTAGAGATGAAGTTTGACAGCGCTGACGGTCACGACGAAATCAACCGTTGTCCATGGGCGAGACTGTCCATCCGAAAGATGGGGCGCAAGTTCAGGGCGAAGGTCCACAGATGTTGCAGTTTCGGGGGCCGCTACGTCCCTGTCGTTGTCCGTGGTAGGCGGTGATGTAATGGGTGTGGGAAGTGAAGTAGATGCCAGATCTGCTTCTGAGACTTCGGCAAATACCTTTGGGATAGATTGGAGGAGGGCGATGACCAGACAATATTGCGTCTGCGTGAGATGTAGACGAACATCGGAGATCTTGACAGATACCTAGGGATAGATAAGCACTCGTTCAGAGCAGAAATTATCGATGTGCTACCTGAGTCGCAGGATAGTCCACGTTTTGGGTCCTGTCGATGTCGCTCTTCTGGACGACATCCGCGTCGATGTTGATGTCGTCGACAAGCCTTAGCTCTGCGGGCTCGCCATCATAGTACAAACGCGACGCAAGCTGTATGCCGTGCAGGCCCGCTGTCGTCCGGCTATCGCTGTTTTCGTACGAATTGTGGGCTTTGAGGGAACCCAGCCGGAGTGTCAAGACGTCCAAAGAGTTTTGAGCGTCAGAGGGAAACACGATAATCGGCGTACTAATCGAGACGTCGAACTTCATGCGCTCAATCTCAGACGCCCGTTGCACAGCCGCAACCGTAGCAGCGTCGTACAGGCCTTTGAGCTTTGCCAACTTCATCATGAAAAAGTACGCATCGTGCAGGGTGTGCTCGAGGTAATGGACTTTCAACGAGCCTGTCTGCAGCGAGACGGACGACTTCACCCCTGTGTAAGTCTCGTGATCGGCGGGGTCGTACGTCTGGTAGGTGAAGTCTGCGAAGTTGTCGCCCTCTATGGAAAGTATGCGCTTGAAATCGGGAGATGCCGTCTGGATGGAAGAATCGTCATTCAAGGCGAGACTACCCAGGCGGCCATTGATGCGCATGGTATTCGCTCGCAGGAGGATAGCGACATAGGCGGTTGAGAGTGACAATGTCGCGATCTGCACATCGTCGTTGATGAGGAAAACTGTAAGGAAGGTAAGCGAGGTTACCAATGCCCTTAATCATCAATGTCCTTAATCATAGACGAGCGTACCTTGAATGCTCGCAAGCGTCAAGAGTACTCTGATCTTCCCAGATGAGGTACCGGAAGCACTCGCTGCATCCGGAGTCCCGTCCTCGGGCGTGCCCGGAGATGGTGCAGCCTCGGCCTTCCCATTGTTCTGGGGGACGAAAGTTGTCATGATAAAGTCGTAGAGCGTGACCACCGGCTCCGGGGCTGCTCGGAACAAGAACGTGGAAATCTTCACATTAACGTTCTGGTCAATGCCCTCATACACCGGTTGGTATTCGGGCGAAGTCTGCTGGACGCGGGTGTACTTGACTGTGAGGAGATCCTCCTCGCTTGGGCCAGCTGCTGACGACATGAACTCAAGGGCATCCTTGCCAACCTGGTTGACGTGCATCGACAACGACCTATAGACCGCGATGGAATCAGCGGGCTGCCTTTTTTACCAGAACGGTCTGGTATCTTACCTGAGATTTACGCCGACCTTCATCACGTACTTCTCCATGGCATACGTGAGACCGAAACCTTGGAATGCGACGTCCCCCAGCGGCTTCTCCGTCCCGTCCAGCGCCGACTTGTACAACGAGGCACGGAGCATGTCGACCTTGAAATCGATTTCGACCACATGCTGATGGAGCGCAGGGTCCTGGGGAAAGGGCCTTAACACGCGCCATCGCGAGCGGAATTCACGGGATGAACTGCAACTCACCGCGGCTGCTCCAGGATCTGCTTCGAAGAATTCGTCGTTCCCCTCATCGTCCCCAGACGGCGCCTTCTGCTCCGGACGCGCAACGGACTCGTTGTCCTCGTCATCGGTCTCAATGGCATACTCATCCGAGGCCGCTCCGAAGAAGCCGGACGGGATTTTGAACGCGGTGGAGGTGTGGCGTTGTCTAGCAGTCGGTCGTGGTGCGGCGGAAGATGCTCGGACTTCCGGACCATCATCATCGAAATGTGGGATAGCAACGTCGATAAGCCGCATGAGGGCCTTGTACTTGGTGTCAGACATATTGAGTTGCAAAGTCGGGAGGTGACCGGAAAGCTTAAAGCGGGCTAGACTATACGCAGTCGGGACGATTGAGTTCTGGACCTGTAGGTCGAAGTTTGTGCGCTCTAGTAGATGCAAATTGTCTGTCTCTTTCGATCGGAGGGCTTTCAGGCACGAGTTGAGGTCATCGCCGATGAGGAACTAGAACGCTTCAATATCGTATGATTCTCTTAGTACGGCTCACAACTCACCTGCGCAGCCTCCAGTTTCACTGAAAGGCGATCGTACATCATAGACTCAAGGTGCTCGTAGTCGGCCTGCGTATATTGCTTGTTTCGCTTGGAGTGAATGTCTCGTATCGCGTCCTTGCTCGCCAGTTCTGACACGATCGAAATGTGACCCGCATCAACAACCAGATGCTTGCCATGGGTAGTTGTGACACTACGAGAAGGTCAGCACCTTTCACTCCACCATTGGCGCTGTATGGCACTTACTCTTCCGGTACAATGATAATCGGCGCATTGAGGTCCATCTGCACGTCAATGGTCTTGTGAGTCTGGAGAGCATACTCGAGACCTATTCTCGTCTCCTTTTGTATACTCTCGAGAGTCTGACTAGCAACGTCCTACCAAAGAATAAGCATACGACCTTCATACTGGCTCAGTTCGCGACTAACCAGCAACGCTTCGACGGATTCAAGCTGACTGGCAGGAGGCTTGAAGAATTTGTACACAGCTTCTACATATCCCCTGTGATAAACAATCTCCATATACCGCATACGAACGGTCAGGGCGCTGTCGGCGCGTTCATCCAGCGGATTGCGCTCAAACTTGAGGTAGAAGAACGGATCAGGCAGCCCCGGGATCCCATGGTTCTTATCTTCGACAGGGAGTGTCCTCATAATCTCGCTTTGGCTGCGCTTCTCCTGGACGTGCACGATGAGCGGGTACGCAGTGTCCTTTGTTGTCCCGTCGCGGACAGCGAAGCCGCCCAGGGAGAGCGACGTCTCGAAGTTGTCCTGCCGCTGCAGGAACGTCGCCTGGAAGATGTCGAACACGACCGAGATCACCTCGCTGTTCGCACCATGCGGGTCCGTCTTGAGCGCAAAAGAACCGCGGTTGAGCTGAGCCCTGACGCGTGCCTTGAGGGCATCGCGTGGCGTGTCGAGCGACTCGGCGAGCGCGGCCTTCTCGTCGAAGTCGAGCGCTTCGTACAGCTCGCGCCGCTGCTCGTCCGTCATCTCGCCCGTGAACGCCGGCTCCTCTTTGCCGCTCGAGCCCGAGCTGTCGGATGACGAGCCCCAGATCCAGGACGACCACGAGGTCTGCTTCTGGGGCTGCTGGCGCTTCCGTTCCTCCTCCAGCTTCCGCCGCGAGGCCATATCCTTGCGGAGCTGGGAGCGCGCAATTGAGCGGTAAAATCGTAGGTCGTCATACGAGAGCTTCCTCTCGAGGGCCTCCAGCATGCCGACGTCCTGCGAGCAGCGTTCATTTCGGCATCTCGAAATAGGTTCTCTGCACTTACAGCAGGGGTCAATGGGCCCAGCTGCTTCCTTTTAAACAAGTCGACGTATCGGTGCCGATCGTCGCGCCGTTCGGCAAAATAGGCCCACGTCCACTTCCGCTTACGTTCACGAACCTCATCGAGGATGGCCGTTGTGGCGAATCGAAGCAGTGCTCTCGGACGGTTTTCCTGTAGGTCTTCCACGGCAGGGCGGTATTTCTGGTACTGTGAGAACACGTAAGTCCGCTACACGCGTCATAGACACGTAATAGAATATCTTACCTGGTGTTGGCGGATGTAGAAGTGGTACATGTCGATCAAGGAAATAACATCTCGGTACTGGTTGTCGTCCAAGAGAACGCCTATTTCATCGAAAGAGAGCTCAACGTCGAATCGAGGCGTTTCCTTGTCAAGCTTATGGTTCATTTTTATCTATGGCGTGCACAGTGAGTCTTGGCGTTCCCGAAAAGCAAGAAGCTTTTACCTTGCCCTCGCCGGACACAGGCTTGAGAATGAACTGGTGCGGAGCGATACGGCTCCCCTTGGAAATCTATCAAAAGCTCAGCTGTAGGTTTCATGCAAGAATGCTGTTAAGAATAGCTCACCAACGCGGTGAACTTCTCCACGAACTCCGGATACGACAGTCCGGCAAGACTCTGGCAGTCCGTATCGAAGTAGACTGCTAGTGATTCTAGACGCGCGAGCTACCACACAAGTAAGTTCGTAGATCATATCAACACGCGTAGACAACAAACCTTGTGAACAGCGCCAGCTTTGCTGTCGATGAACGCCGGCTGCCATAACTCGTTGACGGAGACTGCTGTGAAGCCGGCGAGGGTCGCACCAGCAGCGAACGGGTGCTGTACGGGAATACAATCCGAGATTAAGCAGGGCCGTGAATGCGGCAGTCAAGAAGAGGAGCGACTTACGCCGGGGACGCTCAGCTTGTCCTCATAGCGGACATGGATGTTCCGTACGGTGATCTGCAAGTTGTTAATGATCTTGGTCACGAGTGAGGAGAATAGACCCTGGGATTGGGCGTTGTCTGGAACACGAGTCGTTTAGAATGCTTTCTCGCCGAAGTTCCAACCCCGCAGCCTGCTGACCTTGGGGCGCAGCGGTCTGGGTGCGAACGTTGAGAAGCTCCGCGTTCTCAAGACGTTCAAATTTGGCTGCCTGTTTTCGGCTCTCTTCCTCTTCGGGATCATAGCTGGATTCAGACGAGGGGACAACGAGCAGATATACGTCTTCGACGAGGACTTCTACGGGCTGGTTCCCCAAATTCATCCAGTGGAGGGAGAGGGAAAGCTTCCCCAGATGGCCTGGGCTCCTATCAAGAATATGTTGTACGCCACGTATAAAATGCGCACCATCGATGACGTCCACAGGTAGCCTGAACTTGTCCAGAGCTCCCTTCTTCAGGCGCAGCTTGCTTAAAGTGATCTGGCCTGAGAGCCACCATCAGCGTACACGCGACCCGCACAGAAGGGAGAAAGCGGACCTTGGCCAATTCCGTAATTGACCTGGTTCATGTCCAGGTTCTCGACGTACGGGGCCAGAACGCGATTGAACAACTGGGGTTTGGAGGTGAGGTACGGCGCGAGCTGGACTAAGCGAGGGGGCGCACGATGTTCAGGACCTCCTTGCCCGGGTCCGACCACCAGACCATGTTGAAGGGCTTGTATTACACGTGATTTAGCAGCAGTTTTGAGATATGAACACTAGACGATAGCGAGGGTGGAGGAGAAGAGGATGGAGGAGGACGAAAGCATTGAGCGCGCGACGGAGTCTGGACGCGCAGGCGGTGGCCTCGTTCGCAGTCGGGGTACGTCATGCGCCGCAACTATAGAGATGGGCGCCTGAGGGAAGAAGCAGCCGGGCCGGTGCCGGCAGCCGGGGAGGGCTGGTCGAGGCGATCTGGAGAGGCGATCTGGAATGAGCGATAGCAGTCAGTGGGCGATAGCATCGTCTCCTTTCCAGGCCTTGCTTTCCACCTCCAGGGCGGACGGAGCGCCGTCTGTATGTCGTGCATGGCCTCCGACCCGTCTGCGCCAGCACGAGGCCTGGGGCCCTCTTGCCGTGGTCCCCTGACCCTCGCGCCGGCGCTGGTCTGCCGAGGCTGTGGCTGACTGCAGCTTATTCTTGCGACCGAGAGCACGACCCGAGCGACCGGTCAATTCCGTGCCCTTTCCTCGCCCCCCGGCTACCCCCCGGAATCATCCGTGGTCTGCAACGAGGACTGCATACTGTCGTCCGTACATATACATCTACTCTCACTCCGAGCCAGCCCAGACCTTCCCCACCTTCCCCACTCACCTCTCTTCCCCGCGTTCCCCCCCCTTCCCCCCATCCGCCGGTCCCATCATGATGTCCCTCATGCCCTCCGCTGTCCACATCCCGGTGCATCTGGACTCTGACACCAAGACCGGCAAAGATGTGGAATTCAACGAAGTACGTCCTTCTTGACGTCGATGTGTCTCGCTACGCGTCGCTCATGCTATTACGCGCTCACAGCTGGGCAACCTGAACGAGGCAGTGGAACCTTTCACCCAGTGTGTATTCGCCCGCCTGCCATTCGCTTCGCTGGCATCGTGAGCTGACTGGTCTGCAGACTCATTAAGAAAACGGCGCGCTCTGTGCGCCTGCATTGTACCATCCCCACCGGCTGTCCCTCCTCCACCATCTGTGCGTCGCTACGTGGGTCACGCGACAGGCATCAGCACAATACTCATGCCTGTCCGCACAGGTACGGACTTGCACGACCTTCATGACCTTCGCACCCGCTCGCTGCTGTTCGTGCACAACCTCGTGGAGTCGTTACGCGCAGCTGGGGTGAGTCCGCGTCTTAGCCGCCCTTTCCCTCCACCTCAGAGTCACGAGACTTAACACACGTCCAACCCTCTCCAGGTCCCCGCCTCGTATAAGCTCCAGCCGGCCAACTGCCCCATGTGCCTCGTTTGTGCGCTGCCGTCTGGCTTGGACGCGTCCAACGTCAGGGCGGCAGCGTTCGCAGCTGTGCAGCACGCGAAGCTCGATCTCAAGTATGTTCCACGTGGCTTCGTGTCTCCACCCCGTGTGCTGACCGGTGTCTGCTGACGTTCCAGAGAGAAAGCTCTTCTGGCTGATCTTAAAGACGGCTACGCCCTCATCATCACATAATCCGTATCTTCGCTTTCCCGTCCCCTCGCAGGCTCTTGTCGTCGCTCAGCTTTCTTCGCGTTTTGACCTCTAATCGCTACTACAGTTGGAAATGTATCTATTACTCGCGGACGGATTGGCATATACGATATTCTTTATGGCTTCTTTTTTACCGCGGCACACGCAGACTCCGGAGTGCCCATGTGCGTACTTCAAGCTTTAGGCGCGAGAACGATGCGTGCTGAGACCGTCTAGTAATCTACCTAGAGTAAGGGCGAGGTGAGTAAAAGGCGATCGGAGGTTGGCCGGAGGGCCGAGAGACGAACAGGCCGGGCGAAGACCGAAACCGGGTCACTCGTCACCGATCTTCGGGCGGCGGATAGCCGGAGAGCGCCGAGCTGCCAAAAGCACGCGCTTCCGAGGGAGCGCAAAAGTCGGTCGAGCACATCGCGCGTTTTTCTCTCGTCGACCACGTCCTCCATGGCTCCCCTCGCGGATTTCTTGCTCTCCCGTCTCCAGTTAGCGTCGCTTGGTGTTCCCCACCACCTGACGCACTATGTGCCCGGGAAGACGCCGTTCTCCACGCCACTGGAGGTGTTCCCGACCCTGGCCGCATACCTCGTCATCATCTTCAGCATCCAGGCATGGATGAAGAACAAGCCACCGCTCAAGCTCCAGTTCCTCTTCCGCGTCCACAACGCTTTCCTGAGCTCTGGCAGCCTTCTGCTTGTTCTGCTCATCATGGAGCAGGTCGTCCCGCGCTGGATGCAGCATGGTACCTTCTGGGCGCTCTGCCACGACGACATGTGGTCTGAAGTGAGTCGGCGACGCGTTCCACCCCGCGCTGCGCGGTGCGCTGACGCGCTTCGACGCGCAGAATCTAGAGTTCTACTACATGATCAACTATTACTTCAAGTATATCGAGCTCATAGACACTGTGTTCCTCGCGCTCAAGAAGAAGCCTCTCGGTACGCGCGACGCGTTCCGTACGTCTTGCCCGCACTCATCCTACCCCTCTAGCGTTCCTGCATGTTTTCCACCACTCTGCAACTGCACTCCTATGCTATACCCAGCTTAACGGGAAGACTAGTGTCGTATGTGCAACTGCCACGTCTTCGGACGCGTGCCTTCGGCCGATGCTGATGGCGCCCCTTTAGCAATGGGTTCCTATTGCCATCAACCTTACTGTCCATGTGATCATGTGTACGTCCCTGCGCCCGTTGTATGTCACCAGCGCATCGTTGATAGCATGCGCGCAGACTACTACTACTACGCCACGGCCGGCGGTGCTCGCATCTGGGTATGCACTTTCGGACTGTGTTGCGTCATTGACCGCTCATCAATCATTCGTCTGACAGTGGAAGAAATACCTCACGACCTTCCAGATTGTACAGTTTGTCATCGATCTGTTCGTTGTGTACTTCGCCAGTGAGTTCCTGCGCGTCGGCTTGTGCGCCACCCGGAGCTGATGGTGGCGTCCCACGTCAGCGTACTCGTACTATGCTGCCAACTACTTCCCGCACTGGCCCACTCTGGGGTCGTGCGCCGGAACGGAGAACGCTGCGGTCTTTGGCTGCCTGCTGCTCACCAGCTACCTGGGCCTCTTCATCCAGTTCTACATCCAG
The DNA here is from genome assembly GCA_002150815.3 of Grammothele lineata. NCBI lineage: Eukaryota > Fungi > Basidiomycota > Agaricomycetes > Polyporales > Polyporaceae > Grammothele > Grammothele lineata. Next base: position 203,986 of record NDFF03000402.1, read on the forward strand.
ACGTACAAGAAGCCTGTCGGCGGGAAGGTTTCTGTGAACGGCAAGGCGAATGGCAAGGCGAACGGTCACGGGTGCGTGCTTGTTCCGCTGCGGGATGCGAGTTCTTGTGTGACGATGCATGGACAGTCACAAAACGGAGTAATTTCGCTTGGGTTGACGGAGGTAAAAGCGAAGCATGCTGGGGAATGGCGCTGTCGAACTGTTGATACCCTAAAGGTGCAGCGTCATGACGAGCATGCGGGGGTCGCTTCATCGTCTCTCGTTCAAATCTTATACGGTAGCGTATGTTTATTTGTACAGTGGTCACGAACTACACGAAAGACGCCGCTTAATGATCCGCCCTTGCGTGCTCGAGAGCGAGGGGACCGTTTGGAGTGGGCAGCTTCCATTGACCGCTGAGTGGATGGTGGCGACGGCCTGGGACGGCGCGCTGGTCCCTGAACGAGTGGGTCAGTCAGGCAAGGTAGGCAAGGGTAGGGACGGGATTGTTGCGGCTGAGGACGCCGCTGATGAGCACGAGGGCTGGCGGACGGCGGGCGAGGGCTCGGCGCGGATCAGGCGAGAATGACGACGGGGGGTGACAGGCAGCGACAGTCGGGCGACGGAAGCAAGCCAGGTGCATCATGCGGTAGCCGTATATGGTTCGCGGAAGAGAGCGCGGCCCCAGCTGGCGGCAGCTGGCAGCAGCTGGCCCGAGCTTGTAAGCGGCCCCTTGAAGGCCCTTGAAGCAGCCCGAGGAGCCGTAAGCCGTCGTAAGCCCTGGGACGGCGACGGGCCTGGCTGGTCCTTAAGCTTACCGGCGGGAGGACGCCCGACGACAGCCCACACGCGCCACCCGCTCGCCCCAGCTCGAGGCGCACTCGCCGCGCACCGCCAGGTTCGCATGCCGCTCTAGCAGGCGAGCCCTCTCTCGACCCAATATCTACCCTCGCCCTGCCCGTCCCTCGACATCCGATCGTCCTCTTGCTCTTTCCCCTTCCTGCAACCTGCCCTGCCTCAGCCCGAGCTGCGCACCCGCGCCCCCATCAGCCCCGCCTGCATCCCCGTCTCCCTCGCCCAGAACGACTTATATACCGCTCCCAACCGCTCGGAGCAGCCACCCCCGCGACGCGTACACGCCCCCTCCCTCGTCCCCTCGCACCCGCCGGGACGCGTCCGCTTGCAGTTGCGAGCACAGCGCTACCCGCCATCGCCGCATAAGCGAGCCTCCCTAGCTCGGTCCCGCCCACGCACCGAAACCCAACAAGCACTCCCCCCCGGGCGTTCCAGAAGACATCCGGACGGCGATGGACAAGGAATTCTACGTGTCTGTCGATCTGTACGTGTCTGCAAAGGCCGCGGCGGCGTTGCGCAAGGTGAGCCGCCAATCCGACTCTCTGCATCGCGCCCCACCGTGTCTTGGATCTCGGCTAAACGACGTGCCTCTCTATCCGCCCTTCGATGGACGAACTCGACAATCCGTGCATGCACACATCAATGTCATACGGTGCCTTTTCCCTCTCGTGCTTCCGCGCGTTAGCCGCCCACGAAGAAGTCCGGAGACAGGCGCGACGCCGCGCGCAATGCGCCCGGCACCGCAGACGCGCCCCAGCGCAAGGTCAAAGGTACGTCGCCGCCGCATATATGCGCGTCGGGCGGGGTGCGCGGGTGCTGAACTCGTCCTTCGGCGCGTCGTCGCCTCTGCAGAGAAGGCAAGCTGGCTCGGAATCGGTCGCAGCTCTGCGGGAGCCGGCCAATGGCGCCCCGCACGGTGCAAGCTCGTCGAGGAAGAGGAAGGATGTCTGTTGAACATCTATATCGATGTGAGTCTTTCTTCCGCGTGCGATGCGTCTGTGACTGTCGGTCTATCGTGCTTTCGCTGACGCTTCCCTGTCCGCCAGGACACTATATTATATCGATCTATTTACATGTACCTGTTGAACCATACCGACATCCGCCCCGTCCACCGCTCGCTGTTCGAGCGGCGCAACTGCCTCGCCATCTTCTCCGTCCCGTACGTACCCCCACTTCATGCTATTCCCCGTATGTCTTCATGCATTCCGCGCTCACACGACATATGTTTCACATACTATTGCTTCCTCCGTACTGCGCGCCCCGCTCGCCGTCCCCTCCAGCGGCCAGATGCGCGGCGCGGCGCCGACGGACGAGCCGCTCTACGTCCAGTTCGAGGACGAGGAGACGGCGCACACGTGGCTCGCCCTCCTCCGCTCGTACGCTATGCCTGAGGTCTACGGCCGCTGGCTCTCGCCCGAGGACGGCGGACTGTACCGCATGTGGCGCCAGGTCGACCTCACCGTCCTTCAGGGCCGCAACCTTGGCGCGACGCGTCCACTCGCGGACGCTTCGGACGCCGGCTCCGCGTCTGGGGCGAACGGGTCAGGCGGAGTTGGGGGTGGAGCCGGCGGCGACCAGGAGCTAAGGGCGGACGCGGACGCGATCGACATGGACGTGTTCTGCGAGGTGTTCGCGAACGGGACGCTCTGCGGGCGAACGACGGTCAAGAAGGGCATCGGCTCGCCGGACTGGCACGAGCGGTTCGTGCTCCCGGACCTGCCGCCCTTCGAGAACCTCGAGATCGTCGTCTGGCGCGAGAAGCGGCTTTCGCGGCCGGCGATTGTGGGCAGCGTCACCATCGTGCTCGTCAATTTCCGTAGAGGCGACGCGGTGGAGGGGTGGTTCCCGGTTCTTCAGGGCGGGCAGTCTTCGAGCACGCAGGCGGGAGAGATGCGGCTGAAGATCCGCGTAGATGAGTGCGTTCTTCGGAAACGTTCCGCCCGATCTATGCTGAGATTTCCCAGGGAGATCATCTTGCCCTACACGGTCTACTCTAAGCTGCTCAAGGTGAATTTTCCTCCGCGTGCATGGGAGCTTGCGCGTTAACAGGCCTGATACAATAGACATTACATGCTCGGAACCATCTGGAGTGGATGCGCGAACTCGAGGGCCGACTTAAGACGAAGAACGTGAACCAAAATATCATGTCCATCGCGATTGCGAAGAACGTCCTACTGGAAAATATCATGGAGCTCGCAGACAAGGAGGTCGATGGAACATTGACATGTAAGACATCCAGTTCAAGCGTTGCTTCTAGAGGTCTAATTGAGTGTATGCGTCTATTGATAGCGCACAATACGCTCTTGTGGGTCCAGATGCCTCGTGTCCTCACGAGACCAGTTGGGTACTGACCTTTCCTTCCCTGACAGCCGAGGCAACACTGTCTTCACAAAGACAGTCGAGCTATATATGTCTTGGTACGGCATGGCCTTTCTAGAAGCGAGCGTTGGTGCGCCGATCCGGCGCCTCTGCTCGGACAAGGTGGCTATCGAGGTCGACCCGATGCGCATCGGCAAGACCGGCCGGGCAGTCGAGAAGAACGTCGAACTCCTGGTTTATTGGTGCCAAGAGTTCTGGGTCAGTATATATGACGCGCGGAGACAATGTCCTCAGTGAGTATCGTCCTGATTCGTCTGCGCGGAGGGAGATGACCGGCGTCATGTAGTGAGATACGCAAGCTCTTCGAGCACATACGGTTACTGGTCGAGAACCGCTATCGGCTGAGAGAAGAGAACAATCGTGAACTACCCTGGCAAAGCGTATCGGCGTTCTGTTTCCTTCGCTTCATCGTCCCGGCGATCTTGCATCCCCATCTGTTCGGCCTTCTTCCTGGTAAGCGGTGACGATATAGCGGGAACGTCGTCTCTGACCCCTTTCTGAAGGTCTTCCAGACGTAGCCGTGCAGCGAAGCCTAACTTTGATCGCCAAGGTCATCCAGAGTCTAGCAAACCTGAACCCAGTGAGTATTTCGCACCATTTGCTCATCAGAGCTTGCTATTCATATCCTTTCAGACTGTGCAGAAGGAAGAGTTCATGCGTGGGGTGAAGGACTTCTTGACCAACAGCTTACAAGCCATGATCGACTACATCATCGTCGTATCTACACCAGAGCCTGTAAGCAAGGCACCCTCAACACCGCTGTCATCGGACAGGCACGAGCGGCTACGCATTATGAATGCTCTTCGTCAACGCAGCGCCACCGCACCTGTCCTTCACCGAGAAGCCATCCCCTTACTTCCCCACCTTCTTGACATCCCTCGACATCTCGCTGTCGTCACCTCCGTTGTCGTGCGCTACTCTAGATTGCAGAGCCCCTATGCACCAAATTCTGCGTCGAAGCAAGGGCAAGACAACGGGGATGACAAGCACTTTGCGGAGTTCGCCGCGCGCTGCCTGGAAGTCGAAGAACAGGCTCTGTTCCGAGTTAGCAAGCTCGCCGCGAAACCGCGCCGCCAACACTCCGAGCCTGTCATCCATGTCCCCGTCCCTCCCATCCCCACGAGTCCTATCCCCACGTCCCCCTCCTCGTCCTGGAAGCTGCCCCTGCGCGACCGCAAAATCTCGCTTGCATCGTCGCCCACGACCGCCGCGAAGCGCTCCCGTCGGAAGTCTGGGCGCCCCTCGACCGCGCCCTCGAGCCCCGATGGGTCCGAGGACGGCGCGCCGCCCCGCAAGTCGTTAAGCCTCAACCCGGTCTCGCCCCGCTCCGCGAAGCACCCGCCGCTGCCCTCGCCGCTGCCGCACCCGCTGACACCGACATCTGCGGACATCGCGACGTACGAAGGGCGCGCCAGGGTGAAGCGGGCGCAGGCGGTCCCCCACGCGCGCTCGACGTCGACGGACTCACCATTGGCCAGGAAGCCCATCCCGGACCCGATGCTGTCGCCCACGTCGGACACGTCCGTGGAGGGCGCGGACGACGCAAGCAAGCGCCGCAGAAACTTCCTCCGCTCGATCTTGCCGCGGCGACCGTGAGCATACCGTCACCTGGATTCTTTCGGATATCTATCGCAAAGTTTGGACGGAGATTGGAGCTTTGAACCTCCCTCGATGTTGTAATCTTGAGTCTGGAGAATGGACTGTTGCTGTTGTGCTGGTACTCTCGTTGCTATATACGATGCTTCCGAGTGTATATTACGCATGCATTAGTCGTCAGTGTTTTGTACGTTGTACACATCCAGTAGATATATATATGGTCCATGATACAGAACATCGCGACGTCACGGAAGACGACAAACTTAGGTGGATCGCTTCTCGCCCAAGCCGTGCGTCTCTGCTGCCAGCGGCCTCTGCAGGAGCTTTTGCGCTTCGCGGGCGACGTCCTCTGACGTACTTCGTATTGTGATGCGCGAGAGCTAGCTCGACCCCACAGTGAGCTGGTGAAACATGTCAGGATGTGTCGAGAACGCACCTTCGCTTCCCTGTTCGGCTCAAGGCGCAACAAACATCCGACTTTCCCGTCTACCGCCGTGTGTACAATGCCAGCGCCAACCACGTTGCTCGGCTTAGGGTCAACGCCGTCGAGGACTTGCAGACCATGTCCAGATACAACCTCACGCTGCTTCGCGAGGTCGATGTGGCCTGTTGCATCAAGGGAGATGGGGAAGATGCTCTGCGCCTCCCGCGGCGGGCCGCCGATGAGCTTCCACCGCTCAAAGAAGTCTGTAGAGCCGAGTTTGACACCCTCCATAAATTTCGTGACGACGACAGGGAGCCGGACGGCGATCGTCTGGTGCGAGCCGGCGAGGAACGAAACGACGAGAATGGGCGGGGAGGTGAACACCTTCTTACACTCGACCTGCACCACCTGTTGAATTTGTGTGCGCGGCGCGAGTGTGCTCGGAGCGATTTTCACGAACGACGCCGAGAGCGCCTCGGACTCCTCCGTATGAAGTGTCGTGGTGAACGATGTGAGAGGGGCTGACATTTTATTCCCAACGTACACGGCGACCTGTCCTAGTGGGCCCTGGTAGCGCGACTTGATACCAACCTGGACCTGTACATCTTCGTATAGCACACCTTCCGCTTTGTACAGGAGCTTGTCAAACCAACGATCAACGTTGGGTCCAGCGGTGAGTCGGGGGATGCCCTTGGCAGCGAGCGCGGCAGAGGTGTCTGGAAGGGATTGTGATGGTTGTCCGTTGGTCGGGGAAGAAGTGAGGTCGAGGCCGAGAAGAGAGTTCGTGATATCTGTGGAAATATCACCAGACGGTGCGGCTGCTTTCCCGTTAACCTCCAGCTTCATGGTCGATTTTCGGGTTAGCTGGCGGTCAAGAGAATCCTTCCCACCAAGACTCCATGTTCGCTTGTCCTCCGTGTCACCGTGCTTCTTGTTCATGCGGTTGATGAGTGCGCTCTCTCGTGGAGGGAAGGGCGGAATCTCCTCGCAGACATTCTGCAAAAGCTCGTCTTCTTCTGGCCGCTGAGCAAGCGTGTAAAACTCGCACGCTCGTTGTTGGAGCTCGACATCTAGGACATGTCGATAGCGCTCAAAGACGTTCACCAGTTGTGGCTTGATCTCGGGAAAGACATTCACCCACTTGATGTATGTGGAAAGGAGGAGAGCACGAGTCGGGGCCATGCAGAACTGAGACTTCGCATGCAAGACCTGGAACTGCTCGATGGGACTGTATCCAGGCTCATTGGCAATGAGGTGTCCGTATTCGCCCAGAATGTACCCTGATGCAGCGTCAACCTCGTACGACTGATACTCTACAGTGTGTGCACTTACCACCGACTTTGACCAAACTCTCGTGTGACGACGGTGACTTGAGATACTCAAAGACAACCTTGGCCGCATATGCTTGAAGGTCTTCCGTGTTCGTCACAATTTGGACGACGCGGTACCACACTTCCTCCCCAACGTGGTCTCCCGCGGCGCTGAGCAATTCCAGGATTGTGTCGACATACCACTTGTATGTATTGGCGTACTTTTCGGTCAAGATGGCGATCTTCAGTACCATCTCCTCCCGAAGGCCATAATCCGCGACTTTTAGGTATCGCAAGAGTTCGCCCACAATCAGCTCGGAATTGTCTGTGTCGCACATGCTATACAGAAGATCGAGCGCTCGTCGTCGGACTGAGATGTCCTTGTCTCGAAGTGAGAGGATAATCGTGCCCTGATGTCGTTTGATGGCTTCCAAGTTATCCGTCCGCGCAGCGAGATGTGCCATGGTATCCAAACCAAGGTACCGCACATTCGTCTCCTTGGAGCTGATGAATCTAGCAAGGAGCACTGCGGCAGTGTTCACTAGAGGTGACCTAGTGTCGACGTGGATAGCTAAGCTGATGGCCTCGAATAGAACGGCATGCTGGGCGTTGTTATGCTGCACATTCCTTGTGGGCTCATTGCAGTTGTTCATGATGGTCTGAATGACCTCCTGTAGCATGGTCTGGATTGTAGGGTCATCTGGGAACGACTTGGGTTAGAAATTTTGGTGCGTTTCTGTCAGTAGCGATCCTACCGGAAGGCGGGTAGTACTGCAACAGGCGTAGAAGCTTGACCTGCAGCCAGGGTATTGGTACCTTGTAATAGGCGTATGTCGCGGCGAACTCGTGCTCCACAACGAGCTGTAGACGAGAAATTTTCAGGATTCAGTTCCCAATATATGAAAAAGGTACTTACACGATTTAGTCTGTCTACGGCTTTTTGGTAACAAACAGCAAATGCATCTAGGTGATCTTGTGCAAGTGCCATGATCAAACTTGTCACACTGAGCACCACACCCTGCCGGCATGTCAACATGATGCGAGAATGGGCGTGTCGAGCTACTCACGAGATCAGGGTCATCCATGATGGACACGATTCGCAACGCCCACTCCTTTGCAGGAATGACGTCAGGATGCTTCCGGTATAACCTCAGTAGAGTTAGAGCAGCTTTCTTCCGTACGAAATTCTGCGAAGTCCTGATCTGCTGTCTTAGCTACCAGACATGACAGATACATCCAAAGTGCAAGATCCTTACGGTGATATTAATAGCCGGTGCACGTCCTCTGCGAGGGCCTCCGCCATCTCCTGCCCACCGACATTCGCAATGGCGTGCAAGGCCAGACAGTTGTGGATCTCGTTGTTGTCATTCAAATCCTTGCGAATGGAGTTGACAACAAGTCGCAGGAAGTCCGAATTCTCGTGCATGAGAAGGGTCACAGCGAGGTATCCCTGTAGCGGACGGAAATGAAGGGGGATAACAATGTCAATGCCATTGGATACACACAATCTGCTTCTCGCTGTACTTGGAGCTTGATATGAGATTGACGGCTTCCATATGTCCGACGTCGACCTTGTATCCGAGGATGTATGTGAAGATGACTTTCGCAACATACCTTGTTCCCACAAGTCAGTACCACTCTTGGAGCAACTGCCCTTTCAAATGGCTCAGAAGGCTTACTTCTTCTTCTGGTACCCATCGAGGTTTCCATCTAGCTTAATATGTTAGCATAATGGTCGACCATAGGGAAGCGAATGAGTGCATACCTTTGAACCGCTTCCGAATATTAGCCATCTCCTTATTTATCCGCTTCTCCTCAAGTTCCCTGACGCGAGCACCGCGAATGTCCGCAATGAACTCATGCAGCGTGTGAGGCCCTGAGATGAAGTCGTAGATACGATGCGCATACCTGCGTCAGGCCTCGCATGTTGGTCGCCATGATGGTATAGGTTGAGTGTGGGGTAACCGATGGACGTGAGCTGGGGTTGGAAAGCAGACAAGTTCGAACAAAGAATCAAAACAGGACGTTCAGCAGAGCAAGGGACGTCAGCAATAAGTTGGATAGGGCAGTCGGCTCATGAGCAGAGCGGTGGCGGCGGGAGGTTGACAAGTGCGCTCGGGCGTTGGCTGCCACTGCCAGAGCTTTCTACCAACGCGTACCATCTGAGACTCAATCACGTGTTCAACGATCATGACATCTAGGAATCAGAGTGCAGACATATGCAACCCTGGGTCAGTGCTCAAGCTTCAAGGGTGAACAGCTCTATATCATGAGCAAAAAAAGCTTTGACATTACACGAATACGCGGTATTACGATAAGCTGCTAAGATGACCAATCTCGGGACTTCTTATGACGACCACCTCCCTCCCCTTCTGCTACTGCCTCGACAACCGGCTAGGTGTGCTTGGTCTTGACGAATACGCCGACGAGATGTTGTACGGGGTTGAGTATCCAGACCTCGAGCCGCTGAACGGCGTGTATGGCGGAAGCCGGATCGACGCCAGGGAAGGCGAGTCCATTGGAGTGCCAGGTCGGGAGTTCGATTGCGACTGCATCGCAACTCGGTAAGTGCTGTAGTGGTTCAAGATACGGACAACGTCCATCGTCATTAGGTCGAGCTCCTTGACCTCCGTATCCGACAGAGGAGTGTTCCTCAAGTTCTCCTCGTCCTCGTCACCGGACTCGTCTTCCCGGCCACCGTCATACGTAAGCGGCTTCCGGTACTGGCTGGCCTTGCGTTGACGGCTCGCGATGATACCCTGGAAGACGCGGAGCATGCAATCCTCCATCATGACCTTGAGCCGCTCAAGATCATCCAACACGTCCATACGGCCAATAATGGGCAACCACTCGTCGCACTCTAATCCGCGATGAGTAACGGAGATACGGTAGGCACCGAACAGGATATAGGTGAGAGGATCCAGGCGTGTGGTGCCGACTATATATTTCTCGGCGTGCTGGCTCGTGGCGATGTTCTGTCGCTTCTCAGCGTAGGCAACGATTTGTTTCTCCATATGAGGCTGGTCGGAGCCGTCCTTGGGTCCTTCTCGTTTGCGATGGTTCACGCTAGACGGATGAATGATGACGATCTACAAGAGACCTTCATCAGTAGTGACACACGTTCGTGAAGTCTGAGTATCCTAACCTTGTCGACCGCCGTCCGGTAGGTCCTGTCGCCCGTGCGAATAGCGAACTTAGGCTGGCACGCGATAGCAATTAACGCCGCTAGCAGCGGGAGCGAATCGCCATTCTCATTCAGCTGTTGGGGGATCGTGGGGACATCCCTCGACCGTGCTCGTGGTGGCACGTAGGGCAGCCTGCCGCCAGCCGAGACATCGATTACACCAACGTCGTAGAGCGACTTGAGCAAATGGTCCTTAACCTTCGCGATATTGAGTAGCGTCGGTTTTGAGAGGAAGTTGTCCTGAGCGAAGCGGTTCGCGGACACGAACAACCCCTGGCTCTGCATCGACCACCATTCGCGATAGGCCCGAAGCGCGGCGAGCGTGTCCGAACGGAATTCTGCGGGCGTCCACGAGTTCTTCTTCGCCTGCGCCTCAGCCTTGACATGGATCGGCGCCACGAACGGATCTCGTGCGCCCATGATGGCGGCAAGGGTGATCGCAGCGTCGAGGCATCGGAAGAAAGATCCGAAGAGGACGAGACGGCCGAGGCGGGGATCGACGGGGAGCTGTAGGAGAACACTACCGAGCGAGGTGAGGTTGTTGCTGGAGTCGAGTGCTCCAACCATGCGAAGCGACTCAATCGCGGCTTGGATCCGCTCAGGAGCGGGAGGTTCGATCGCCGCAGCCAGCACCTCTTCGATGGTCATACCAGGGAAGTTTAGCGCCTTAACGTGCATGACGACGTTCTCGAGGTCGACCCGCTTCATTTCTACTGTCTGGTGAGGGTGAAGCTCCTCCGCATGTCTCCGGCCGAGGATACCGAAATATTCTCCTGGGCGATGGCGACCCGCACGACCTGCGCGTTGGTTGAGGTTCGACGATCCCACCCATGCCGAAACAAGATTGGAGATGTGTCGTGAAGGATCATAGCGCTGTTCCTTGATGCGAGCCGTGTCCACGACATACACCACATCGGGAATGGTCACGGATGTCTCAGCGATATTGGTAGAGAGGATGATGCGACGAACACCAGCGGGAGGAGGCTCGAAGACTGCTTGTTGTTCAGCGACAGGGATGGTGGAATGGAGTAAGTGAAGGCTGAACTTGCTGGTGTCGTTGAAATTGAACCCGAGCTGTTTCGACCGATCGGTATCCATAAGACACCGTCTAACGGCACTTATTTCATCCCACCCCGGCAGGAACACTAGAACGTGGCCGTCGTCTGATTTCTTCAAGACGTGGGCGATAGTGAGGGCGATGAGGGGTGTGGGCAGCTCGAGATCATCAACATCCCGTGAGTTTTCCCGCAGACCAGGAGGAGAGGCACGGGAGGAAGATAAGGATGGTGGAATGCCAGGGATGTCTGAACCGAGCTCCTGCGCGAGGTACTTGCGAACAGACTCTTCACGGAAGACCCAAGAGGTCTGCGAGTCTTTCACCAAGTCGGGAACATAGTCGTCGAGGAAGTGTTTCTGCACGGGGTATGCACGACCTGGAATTTCGACAACACCGGCGGGGACTCCCTGTTCGTCGGGGAAGTATTTGCGGAAAAGCGTCGAGTCGATGGTAGCACTCATGAGCACGATCTTGATCGGCTTCCTCTGAGCGCGACGCTCCCCGAGAAGCCGCTTGAGGACGACGAGCATCAGGTCGATGTCAACGTCTCGCTCGTGGACCTCGTCGACGACAATGTGGGTGACATCATCCATGTTGCTTCTCGAGTTAGTCTCCTGCAGCGCAGACTGCATCTTGCGAAGGAAAACACCAGTGGTGCAGAATGTGATTGAGCCATGTTCCTCGGCGGGCTTCGACTCAAAACGGACTTGGTAACCGACCGTACCCCGACCGCAGGTTTCGCCCCTCTCCTTTGCAACGCGCTCCGCTACGCTGATAGCAGCGATACGGCGAGGTTGGGTGCATATGATGTTGCACTTCGCCCCGTCGCCCCTGTCGATCCACCGGTCCAGGATGAGCTGTGGGATCTGAGTGGTCTTGCCAGAACCCGTCGCCGCCATACAGATGGTGACGTCGTGCTCGTCGATGTGGGTAAGCAATTCCTCAGACTTCGTAAAGACGGGCAACGAAGCGCGTGTGTTACGGATAGACTCCAAATTAGGGTTGGACAGATACACCTCGCGGCGGGCCTTCAATCGACTTGACTTGTCCTCGAGGAACGCTGGAGACGGTGGTGGCCGGCGGTAACTGGACGTCACCCGAGGCTGAGACTCCTCGTCGTCATCAGACTTGCGAACTGTTGGGCGGTTGTAGTAGAGGGTGCTTCGTTTAATGTCGTCCTTCAGATTTTGGATGCGATCCTCCAGAACATCATCGGCTTGGAAGAGCACAGAGGGCGCCAGTCCTAGATCCTTACCAGTCTTCACATCACGGAGGAAGTCCGTCCAAATCGTAGGATCGCAAGACTCGAGGTATTGCACGACGTCGGTGTAGCACCGCATCATCGCTTCCTTCTTGCTTTTGCCCTTGCCAAATCCGATGCGGCGTTCCCCAACGACCATATCCGCCTGCCATGGTCCCCGTTTCGGCTCGGTATAGACGATGTCTGGTTTGGCGAAGCGGAAGCGGCGACAATAGTAGTCCATGAAGTGACGAGCCCGATCGTACGTGACCACACTGCCCTCAGACAAGGTAGTCTCAGTGGTCTCTGGAGCCTGTGCCTGCTTCTCCTTCTCCTTCTTCTTGTCGAGCTTCGAGGCGATGGCTTCAAATCAGCGACAGCCAATCATTCGTAGAGACGACATACCGCGCCGTTATCGTCGAGTTGGTACAATGCAGAAAGAGCGGCTAGATTCTCTGCTCCTTTGCGGGAGGGATGATCGCCTGTGCCAGTGACTTCTCCATCGTCGTACTTCACGACCACCGTACACCTAAGGGTATCCAATCTCAACATGTAGTAGATGCCAGAGTTATAAACGGCCCACCTCCATAAATGCTGATCGCTACCTTCAACGTAACCCTGTATAGCGGAGAAGCTGACACTCTCGCCGGTCGTTGCTTGCACATAATTAGTTAACGGCGATTTGGGGTTCGACTTATGAGCCGGCTTGAGCGACTTGCCCTGGTAGGTGCTCGTGATATACTGCTCGTCGTGAAAAGGACCAGGTAAGATAGGGCCACGATTGTCCTTCTGTTTCTTCTTCCCCCCTCTGCCATTTGAGACATTGTTCTTGTGTGCCTTAGCGAGCAGGGAAGAGCCGGCACCACGATTAGAGCGAGGATGGTGATGACGGTCAGGGTGGGACGCGGAAGACGTCGACTTGCGCGGATTATCCATTTTGGCGACTTTTGGGGGCGGGCCTTCGGCGGGGGGAGAATCTGACCTGCGTTTGGGAGATTCGGAAGACTGTTTTGCGGTGCCTTGAGCCTGCGTGAGGGAACGGATGTGTGATGGTGTTGCCGAAGGTGTCGCGAGTGGGGACGGGTGATTGACTTGCATGAGAGGGAGCCCGCGCCTGATTCTAAGGGCGAAAGCGAGGCGCATAAGGGGACGGCCTGAACAGACAGATATCTACCGCAGCGGAGGAGTAGTGCACGATGAGGACGGACGATGAGAGTGTAGAGGGCGTCGTACACACCTCGACTGGCCAGACCAGAGACCTTATCCTTCCACGAGCCCGACAGATGCCGCCGAGCGGCTTTTGTAGTCCAGACGTGCGGACGGAGGCAGAGGGTCAAGTCGAAGGAGGAAGGCAGTAGCCGCGAGCTGGCCAGGTCTCACTTTGGCCCACAAGGCGCCCATACTTCTTGCTTACAGGCTCTTGCCGACCTGCCTCCTCCGGCATCTGACGTCAGACTATGTACCACGTTCAGCCTCTCGCCCGTTTTCTGCGCCAAATGCGGTTGCCCGACCGCGTACAACATAAGATAGAGAGCAAGTAAATTTATACTATAACTGCCAATGGTAATGCGGGCGCAGTAACACTACATGGCGTTCTAGGAAGACATTTGTACGGCCCTACAAGTGCTCTATTGGTTGTGGACCAAAGTTTGCCACGCAGCCGCTGTAGACATCACACCCTCCAAATATTTGAGCTTGACGGCAGCTTTCCGAAGTGCATCCCAGTCCTTCTCTCCCACAAGTCGTGTGATCTCGTCAATGGTAGCACGTACCCCCACTATTGCCAGCCTCAGTGGGTGATCCAACGTCCACAAATCGAGCAGCACGCACCTTCAATCTCTGACGTGATCTCCTCAACTTCTTCAGCAGAACTAGAGGTCGATAAGCGTTCATGGGCTTCCATAATTTGCATCAAAAGCTCCTCGTCTTCCAGTTTGTCCGTCTCCTTGCCTGCGTAACCCTCCCTAGCGAGGATGTACTCCACACGTAGCAGCGGACTGGATAAGACGGATAGAGCTTCGTTAATCTTAGACGACAAGGCAGCAGCAATTTCTTGTTGTTTCTGAGCACGAGTGTCACAAATTAGTATCAGTCTAGATGCTATGCACTGAAAACTTACAGGATCCTTCCCGACCCAGACGTCAGGATGTACTAATGATTGTACCTTCCTGTATTGTTGCTTGAGTTCGGGTATATTGACGATAAACGGATTCGGCCCATAAGGCACCCCAAGCATTTCGTGGTATGTCATCCATGGCGGTATTAGAGCGAGAGTGTAGCAGGATGTGCACACTGGCAATGAGGTGGGCAGTGGGGACGAGCAGTTTGGGCAGACCCGGGGACTGCCGTTTAACTGACCAGAATGAGCACGCCGTGCGAAAGCAGCAGATGGTCTATGTGCTGAGTTTTCGTAGAATGTCAGACGAGTGATGGGACGTCTGGGCAACCCGACGCGAGCGTGGACAGCAGCAGACGCGAGGGCTCGGAGGCGGAACATGACGCACGGAGAAGAAGTTAGACCAATGACGTAATGTGAATGTTGGACAGCCGTATACATGAACCCTAACCCGGTATTCCGTCATGCACCTTGGTTGAGCCACGATGTCGGATTTCTCCTCCCTGTCTTCTGCGGCTGGTCCCTCCTCACTCAAAATCTCTCTGCCGACGCCCCCGCCTCCTCCCAATGCATTGCAGCGTGGAGATTCCGCAGCTGTGGAAGAAGCCCGCCAGCGATTCAATAAACGAGGGCTACTCTCCAGCGTTTCTTTACCCCACCTCCATCGAAGCGCTTCTAAACCTTTCAAGCGAGGATCGTCGACTTCTTTGCCTACACTTCCAGACGAAGAGCCCACACAATTATCCTCAGATCTCTCTATCATTGTAGTCCTCTCAGACAATCCCAATCTTTCTGGCGGCATCGACGAGGACTATGACAAGGACGTATACAGGTGGGCCGTATTATACGAGAACCAACGAGGGTACGAGACAAGACCTCACGTCTAGTCGCACCATTCTGAAGATGTCCTATTACTAGCATTACAATCTTTTCGTCGCCATACTATTCGCCACAGACACTCCTTCCGCTTGACCCTCCGCCGTTCACCGTACCAACCGCCGCTCACTCTCCTCGAAAGAATCAGCCGACAGTGACGTTGGAAGACTACCCCCTCCCAGATGGTTCGTGGAAGTGGGTCTCCCGAGGATGGATGATCGACATGCGAGGCGACGGTCAGGTACAATACGACGGCTTTGAGTACAGTCGTTCCTTTCGTAGCAAGCACTGGGGACCCAGCCCCGGAGTGCTGAGCAATCGCGGTCTCGTCCGGCGGCGGCGGTGGCTCCGGCTCATGATGCGACCGGCTCACAGTCACCATGAAGTTAACAGCCTTAACGCTTCGGCGGCTTTGCCTTCCATGTTGCCCGAGCTAGAGCATCACGAAGAAGGGGCAACCCGCCCTCCCTCAGTTGTGCTCACTATGAGTGATTCCAGTGACGGCGCGGAAGTCTGGAGAGGTGACACCGACGACTGGGGGAGATGTTATGCTGCTCTCCGGCGGCTGGGAAGGGATGGGAGGAAGCTGGAACTGTGGGCCGGTTGGCTTGACGAGTCCGAAGATGCGCTGCCTTCCCGACCTGTTTCATGGGATCCTACCGTTGCACCGTACATCAAAGTTTTGCCACCACACGAAATGGACACCAACACACAAGTCGCGGCAGCCCCATCGATGGAGGACTTAGCCTCGGCCAATGCCCTCGATTCTGATGCTGAGAAGCTCGCTGAGGACAGTGGCGCTAGCCTCGCACCCGCACCGAAAGGGGCTGTTGCTGCTGTGGTTCGCGCACACGTAAGTCGATACTGAAGGTTATATGCATGTTACTCTGGTATGGTACTGAATTCTGTCTGCTCAGGGCGCTGAGCTGTTAGAGCTCTTTATATACCCTGACTCGCGCGCGAAATTCATCCAGCTTCTAAGGCGTGCCGGTCTATTACCCGAGCTTCAAGCAGGGTTGGGCGTATCCGATAGCACGCAGTATTTGGACTTCTGGAGCTATGCTCAGGATGTAGGTAGTGGTGTGGGCTCGATGAACTCTCATTGATATCTTCTATCCGTTGCTCAAATTCGCGACATCGACGAGTGAAGCTGCTCCATTTACGTACGCACATGCCCGGTTGTTTGCATACGTCATGTCTATTATCTGCGTCAAGAGTATAGACTCCTGCCTGATGCGGCTTTCGGATCAGTCCACTTCCTCCCAGCATGTGATTGCAGGGTTGGATTCACGCGCGCCACCCCACGCTCGAGTCGCCTGACGGCAGCCTTGGCTGCGCGGGTCGCAATGTCCAGCTCTGCCACGGCTCTTCTCTCTGTTCACTCGTGCGACGGCTGTCAGCAAGATGAAGACCGTGCGCATTCGCGAGCAGCTTCAAACCGCCCCCCACCGTCTCGCTGATTTTCTCCATGCGCTCCCGGACGACCATCCCCTCCAGGTCGCTCTTAGGACCTACAGCCTTGCCCTCTCTCTCGCCCTTGGACCGGCTCTCATTCCATTCTTGACTTCGCACAAGGCACGTGCGCAAGGCCTCATACGCGCGTGGTACATTCTCAAGCGCGAGCTTTCTCCAAATGCGTTCGCATCGGCCATTACGGTAGGGGTTGCTGGCGGAGCGGCGCTGCGCAAGCTGTGGACGCGCTGGGACATCGACGCCGAAGAGGACGGTGAGCCGACACGTGCATTACAAAAGCTGAAGAGGTGGATGTTGTCTCTGGACGACTGGCATAAGGCATTCCTCTCCAATGTCATTTCCTCCACGCTCGCCATCTCGCTTCTCCACTCGCGGCGAAGACATTCGACTTCAGCATGGGTAGGAAGGCCTTCTCCCACATTGGACCTCTCCCTGCTGTTCCTGGTGCGAGCAATGGACTCCATCGTACAGCTCGCGCTCTTCAAAAGGTCGGACTCAGTTGTTAGAAGCCTAACACCGCCTGAGAGGGAACGGCGACAAGCCGTGAGCCGAAAGTGGTCCACAAGACTGGACGCCTTGGTATTCTGGGCATGCAGCGCGAGGTGCTTATCCAGCCTTTCCGTTACCTATAGTGATATCTAAACGCGTTGCAGGATTATGTGGTGTTTCTTCTATGAGCCTGAAAGGTCGGTACTCTCTGCGCGGTACGAGCTCGCCTAAGACTCACGAGACTCTCAGGCTACCTCGTTCCTATAACAAGTGGCAAGTCATCTCTACGATTCGTCATACTTGCTCTCACGACGTGACGACAGGATCATGAGGTTGGCCAACATTGACCCGCGCGTCCTCGCTGCGCTGCGCGGAATACGCGGGGGAACCTTTTCCTACCAGAAGGGCGTTTCCGATCCACCCAATCTGGTGTCGTCACTCTCAAAAGATCTCGGATACCCCTCAGCATGGGGAGACCCCTCTCAAGTACCCGCGTATGGCGGCGCTTTTGCCGATAAAGCGTGGGGATCGCTTTCTGTCTCCAACAGGAGTGGTGTCGGTGGCCTGCCTTGTGAGATTGTCCACGGTGGCGTGACCGGAGGCAGCTGTACTGCCAACGCAGCCATTAGAGGTGTACAAGCCTTCGCTGAAGCTCTTGTACTCTATCTCCCCGTAAGTAGAATGACCCATACTTTCTTACGTTACTGACAATTGGGACAGGTCCACTTCCTCCCTGTACTCCTAACCCGCCCTCGTAGACTCCTCGAGGTCCCTCACCTGGTTGCAACGTTGCTCAATGTCGCCCGCAGCGCTTCCTTCCTTTCAACCTTCGTGTCCTCCATTTGGTTTACGGTCTGCCTCACCCGTACCCTCGTTCTAGCACGCCTCCTTCCCCATATCCCGCACGATTTTTGGGACGGCCCGCTCGGGTGCACGTTCACGGGAAGTCTCGTCTGTGGCGCTAGCATCTGGATTGAGCGTGGTCGACGTCGAGGGGAGATGGCTCTCTACGTGCTGCCTCGTGCGATACGAGCATGCTTCCCCTCTGAATGGATCAAGAGTGGACGGTCAAGTGTTCGGTGGGCGGAAAGGTGAGCATATACCAAGCCCTTCACTCCTATATTAAACTTCCAAATAGGCTGGTGTTCATTCTTTCACTCTCCTCCCTACTGACGGCCGCAATTCATCGACCTGATACCTTGCGAGGACTATCTCGTTGGACCCTCGCGTTCGTCATGAAGGGGCCTAATGCTGGTTTTTGGAGACGCAAGCGACTTGGCACCAACGCTCCCCCCACCCCTGCCCCGCTCTCCCGCGCCCTTACCCCGCGTCTAGAACAGGACAGCACAAGAATTGATACATAGTCATACTCGTACAACTGTCACCGTGCCGCTACATGTTGTGCCTTCACTAATTAACCCCTCCAGACGTGTAATGTATGGTCGTAGAAGGAAGCACTTGCGATCTGTGTACCGCCGCTGTCGCCATCCCCCGCGAATGACCAATCAACGCCATAAGCGAGCGACGCGTGCTCGTCGAAACGCTTCACGATGTCCCATGGCTTCTTCGAGGAGAGAGGGATGACGGGCTCGTCGACTTGTCCAAGGCTGAAACGCACGACTTTAAACCCGTCGTGCATGCACGCGACGAGCAAATCGGATTTGCGCGACGGAGAGGGGTGCCATTTCACACGCCACGCTCCCCCGCCGACGTCGACCTCTGTTAGCGGGACGAGTGGCTTGCGCGCGTCGAACAATCGGACACTGTTGTTGTAGCTGCCAACGGCGATGAGGTGCTCCACAAAGGGGTGGCTTTGTATAGTAGTAACCCCAGCGTCGAATCTGCGATTGGTCGTGAACGAGCGGTCCGAACGGCGCTCGCGGAGACATACCGTTTGTTGGTGAAAAGAGGTTGTGAGCCTCCTTGGCGCACGTCCCAACCCTTCATTTTTAGGTCGTCCCCGCCTATTTGGTACGTCAGTCGCCCGGCAGAGATGCTTCTGGGGAAGTGACAAACCTGAATATACGACGTTGGGATCCCAGTAATTCCACGCTGCGATCCACGGCTCGTAGTCATGTGCGTGCCAGGTCTCCGTAACTGCTAAACGAGAATTGTCGGGATGAAGAAGTGCCAAAGACCCATCGGAGAGCGAGACGATCAAATCTCCTAGTCCCCTGTGATTGTGCATTTAACGAGAGGCAAAGATATCGGGCAGCTGCTGCTTACTCTGTCGGAAGCCTGCGATTAGACCAGTCGAGGGAGAGACATAGGATATCGGACGTTGCGCAGGGAATAGATTGTACTGGTTCTAGATGAGGCTAGAAATACGGTTGTTAGCGAAGATCACTATGACAAAAGGCATCGTTAACCTCATCGGCGGTGAACTTCAGTTGATGTAAAGTGATATGCCCTTCAGAGTCTGCAATCGCTAATGTGGGCTGGAGGGAGTCTATCCGATGGCACCTGCATCAGAGCGGTCTCGATACAGTCTCGCGCATGGAAAGGAAAGCCTGCACTAACCACTTCATGTCCAAAATTGCTGGCAGCTCTGTTTCGTGAAGCAATGTCCTGAATGACACGCTATCCCTTAGCTGCTCCGTCGTTCCCCGCCGACGATACGCACGGCTGATTGCCATCGCTCTGAGCGCGAAACAGGAGACATTTGCCTCGTCTGATCTGCGGTTTTCTGGTAGTAGCTTCTGGGATATTGCAGCTCTCTTCATCATGGCTTGCGTTTCTATGTTCATGATGTTCTAGCTTGTAGGTCCCACAAACAAAAATGTCTCGGAATGCAATATGCGGGCAAAACTCTGCAGAGTCGGCGGGCCATATGGTATCGAAGCCAGGCATTTTGCGATATGTCGTCTAGTTGACAAAAGTCAACGTGGCGTTGAGCAGAGATACTTCAATGAACCCACATAGTGGTCGAAGGCCAGAGTTGGCTCCGGAAAGCAGACGACCAACTGAGGGTCGGGCCCTTTCAATCTAAGGTCAACAAGCAAATCTCGACGAGTTTGCCAGATCGAGACAAGACTTACAACCAGCGTGACGTCACAAGTTCGAGAAGCCGCCCGCCTCTTGTCAGTGGCGCTTATGTTCCTTCCTTCGGTCTTCCACCGTCGGAGGAATTGGACGATGCGCATTACCCTTCAAAAATCGGGAAATTGAGGGATACGATGGGGTTCTCCGGGTACAAGTACTTTATCATTCCACTGTATACATGTCTCACCAGGCTAGCTGTCGCTAGGCTGGTCAGATGGACGAATGCTCCAACCACTGGGCTCGAGCTCATAGCTCAAAATATCATTAAAAATCATCAGGTGCGTCCGGGCTGTGTGGGGCCCTCCGGTAGAGCTCAATGAATATGCATTTACCAGGGCTTGTATCGAGGCAAATGGCAGCTCAGCCTAAAGTCCTTCCGCTCGACACTCGGCCTGCGGTACGGCGAGCGTTCCATGTGCACGCTCACCATGGATGGTGCATGCCCCCCTCTTCTCTGTGTGCATCGCTGTATTCACAATAGTCTCACTTTACTTCTACTTTGTTCTCTCAGACAACGTTTTCTGCGTGCTGGAAGATCCCGCTGCGCCGATGCGTGCCGACTACCTCGCGAACCCAAGCGCGTACGGCCCGCATCCGCCCACACACTTCCGGCACACTTTCCCGACACTTTCGCCCCCACACGCGCTCGAGCAGCTAATCGCGCAGCTCCGTGCCCGCTGGGCACCTGTCCGTGCCGCCGGGCGAGCTGGAGCGGGCGCGGAGTCGTCTTCGGGCTCGTCGTCGTCGCAGCAAAGGGAGGCGGGCGCGGGCCCGCAGCTTGTTGTTGAGGGACACGTGTACGCGATCGGGAGCGACTGGCTCGTGCGCGCAGGCAATGTGATCATGGCCGGCGGCGCGGTCAAGGGCATGCTGCTGGAGGTGCGTGGAGTGCGTTCGCCCCGCGGACGCGGCTGACTAATCTCTGGTGTAGGTTGAATACGTACCGCTGCCAGTCATGGAGACCTCGTACGATATGCATCCGGTGCTCACGAACATGCTCCTCGCCGTTCTCCCGAACGTTACTGATCCACGGATCGTCGCGATGACCCTTGGGTGCGTTGCATGATTTCTTCCTCATTACGCCTACATTGACATTGCCTCACGCTCGCACTCAGAGACTGGCAGTGGGCGGAGGTCCAGTGGGACACGGAAGAGGACTTAGAGCGCGAAGCGGAAGCGGAGAAAAAGAAGACGAAACAGGCCGATGAAGACGACATCTATGCGAGTGAAGATGACCATCCGCCGTTCAGGAAAGGTGATTGGATCGGGATAGACAGGGATCGTCGTTCAGCATATCTCATCATTGGCGTGCTTAAGCAAGAGGGTTTACTCTAACAACAAACGGAGTGCATCGATTCGCTATGGTTCTGGTACATGGTATCCCCGGTGACTATTGATCCCTCTCCTGCCCGAACCCCGATGTGCTACTATCTTGACCCATACATTGCTGTGATATGATACTGATCCTTGATTGTCACGTATGAACCATCCTGTCCTAAGCCTTGAGAGCGGCACGGATAAGCTCCTTCGTCTTCTCCTCCATCTCGCCGAAGATCTTCAAAGCGTCGGCAAGCTTCCGGGTCGTCTCTGCGTCGGCAGCGATTGCCTCCTTGAGGGCCGCACCACCATTTGCCAAATAGTCGACTTCGAGGTCTACATAAAGTCGTCAAAAGCCTCTCCATGCGCCTCCTGGAATCTCCATACCTGACGTCGTGCCGGTGGCGCTCCCATCGGCAGAGTCACTCGTAGGCCGAACATCGTCCGTGCTTTCCGTGGCGGCGAGCTGGTCCAAGACTGCACCGGAAAGCGTGAGGTGGTCTGGCCCGAGCGTTACGAGCGCGAGAACCTGAGAAAGGAATATTGTTAATGCGATGAAGACGTGAATATCGTATTGGTGCTGACCTCCTTGGATGTCACGATACTGGCAGGAGGCAGCGATGTTGGTATTTATCAGCATTACTCGTGGAGCTGTGTGCGAGCTTGGGATCATACCTGGCTGGCATGACGAGAGTCTTTGCGCCGATTTGCTTGTAGAGTTTAACAATCGCAGCGATGACGGGCCCCGCGGGATGCTCCTTCGCAGTGTCCGCATACTCCTTCCAAACGCCGGGCTCAAAGTGGACTCGGAGTTCTGGAGCGTGGATAATTCGTCAGGCGCGCGTCCACAGGATGAGTACATGGCGCAGGAAAGAAGATCCAGTCCAGGACGAACCGTTGAAGTAGGGGGCGATATAGAGGCAGCCCGCCTGATGGGCTGCTATGGCTTGCGGCACAGAGAACAGACACGTCGAAAGCGTGCGAATGCCGATCGTCTCGAGATATTTGCAAGCCACAGTAGATTCAGGTGTCGCCGGAATCTTGATACAGACGCGTGACCTATAAGATTTAGAGCCATAGCCCGTTCATGTTCATGAATGACGACGATGACATGATGGATACAAACTTTGGGATGCCGTTGGCCTCAAAGACGGAGACGAGCTTCTTGGCATGGTTAATGGTGGCCTCGGTGTCGTAAGCGGTGGCGGGAGAAGTTTGGGCGTGGACACGGCCGGTCAAATAGGGATAGACCTCCTTTGCGAGGAGAACAGTCTGGGTCAGGCGCGCTCGGTGAGTGGGGCTTCGCGGAGCTACCAAACTGAACGTGGTGCATACGAGAAGGTCGATAGCATCCGAGACTTGAGTTTCAATGTCAAGCTCTGCCTCGGTAGATCGAATCTGGGAACAGGCCGCGTTGAAGACGGCGGCACGTTCTGGCCTGATGGCCTGGCCATGGACGATGGCTTGGTTGGATGTCATGTCGCAGAATTTAATGGCAGCATCGGTATGGCGGGCTGCATCATCGGGGTTCATCGAGTCGACATCGACGGTGACTTGGGACCGAACTGTGGAAAGAAGCGTGACTGGAGCCATCTTGACACGTTATGGAGAGGTGGTGGGGGAGAAACGGAGAACGGCTGTATGAAAGTGGACTGGCTGTGCGGGGAGAGAGGGGCGAGTGTATTAGTGCTGCCCCGGGGTAGGCTGGGGTACCCCAGACGGCGGCCGGGGTACGGAAGAACGGACCGAGGGCTGGCTGTGGGACATCATTCGTGCGGGTGCCTATAAGGTAAGAAGCCTGGCACACATGACGGGCCTGGAAGGGTCTGCGTTGGCCGGTGTGAAGGCTGAAGCGGGGCTTGAGGTCAGCGAGCGGGAGTCTGAGGTCACCGTGCTAGGTGTAACATGTCGGACGGGCCGGACACGGAAAGTTGACGTAAAATGCAGGCGATATGGTGGGCCGGCGGCACGAGTACCGCGCGACGGACACGTCGGGATGGATACAACAAGGTGCGCACCCGGGAAGTCGGCGTGCCACAGAACGACTCGGAGTCCAGGGAGGGATCGACAGGGACGCGCGCCTCCGAGCGGGAAGAAGCGTGTGGGAGGCCGTGGGAGACTTGCCGATTCGATGTGCCGGGAGACGCTGTGGCGGCAGAAACAGGCGCCGAGAGGTGCTCACTCGCGACGTCATTGCACGGCGATGCAGATGTGGACGGCTCTCGCTTGGCTCTGGCTCTGGGAGCGAGCCCGAGGAGCGAGCCCGAGGAGCGAGCCAGCGATCCAAAGGAGCCATGCAAGTCCCGGCACCGCTCGCGGTCGAGCTCTGACCAGTCCTCCAATCTCCAGCCGCTGCCTTGGTTCTTCCCTCCCGACATGCATACTTACCCTCCCTCTTCCTCCGTTCTGTATGAGCAACCCTCACCTAACACGCAGCGAATATTTCTCTAACATTCTTGTGCTCACTTCTTTATAAACGCACAGCGTGCGCTATGTCACACGACTCCAGTCCATCTGAGGGCCCCAGCTTCGCCCGCCCTTCGATGTCGTCTGCTCCCCCGTACCATCCAGACACCCAGATGTTGCCACCACCCCAAGCATGGCATCCTCAACTTGCGTCCACCTTCTCTCATGACCAGTCCGATTCTTACACTCGGACTTACCCGTGGAACACGTCCACCCTCTCTGCTTCTCGCCCCCACCGCGCCCAGCCCGTTTCCCATCATTCGTCGCTCTGTCTCGCTCCTTCCGGTACGTTTACCTTTCATTAGTCCCTCAGAAGCCGTTCTCACCTGCTATGTCCCTCGCATACCAGTTTCCGCTTCTACCACTCAACAGTTGCATGGCCAGAGTGTTCCATTCCCGCCCAGGGGCTTCGACCCCGGCACGAGCCCCAATCCATTTGCCACCACCTCCGCTCGCGACGCAATGATGGCGTATGCGTATTATTTGTACGACTCCCCTGGCCCCACCGTGACGCCTATGGGGCTGACGTCCGTTCCACTGTCGAGCACTCTTCCTGAGGCCGACTCCACCGAACATATCTATCGCACGCGCCTGCTTCCCCTCCTCACAACTCTTCTGGAGTGTCATCCTCAACATTTGCCTCTCCTCCTCCTCCTCGCTTGCACCTATTATGCTCTTGGCGACTATGACACGAGCCTTAGAATAAGCTACCAGATCCTTGATATAGATGCTAACTACGCCGAAGCCATGAGTAACATTGGCACCACCATGAAAGCGCTCGGCCAGACCGAAAAGGCGTACGAATGGTGGTGGAATGCCTTACAGCTCTCTCCCACGTATTGGGACGCGTTGGTGAGTAGTCCTCGTCGAATTCTATCATGGATGCTGAGAAGCGAACGTAGGACAACATCCTCGGCATGACCTTCACCCTTGCGCATCGCACAACAGACCAAGCTCAGCGCCTGAGCTACTACCGACAGGCTCTTGGTGTCTGTTTATACGTGCAGAGGCATGTCTTCGATGCTACCGGCCGGATAGTTGTGTCTCTTCGGCCTGCTGAAGTTCAACGTCTACAACGCGCCGTATTCACCAGCGGTACCATCTATTTCACCCTTGGTCCAACGAACGTGGAACGTGCCCTCCAGGAATACACACGTTCGCTTGAACTTGTGCTTCGCCCACCCCCCACCCTGTCCGGATCCTGAGCAGTACAGTCTTCGCGACTTGTTGGTCGCTGCTTGTATCGCCGGCCATGCCATGTCTACGGGTTCAACCCGTGGCCGCCTTCCGGACCTATCCGCCGTCCTCCGTTCGGATTCTGGCACGCGGTCAGACGGCTTGGCTCGTCACCTCCTTGGCCGAGTTCGGGCTTCTGGGGACCAGTTGTTGCACGCTCTATTAGCGACCGGGAGCGGGATCCTTCCGACTCCCCTGCTTGTTCCGGACCAAGTCTCACGGCTTTGGGCCACCTTGTTTGGACCGTCAAACGGCGTCCTCCCGTCGATCTGCATGCGTGGCGCTTCCGGGGAACTGGAGCCTCCCACCGCATCTGTGCAGCAATCGACGAATAGCATGACAAGCACCATCCTCCTCACACTTGCAAAGCGACTCCAGGATGACGCTCTCGGGAGTGTAGTGCTCCCGGGCTCCACGGGCGGCTTGCGCGCAAGCACATCCGTAGTCATCCTGCTTTATTATGTCGCACTTGCCTTATCACCTGCGCCTTCTACCTACAACAACCTGGGCATCGTGTTCTCTGGCATTAGCGAATCCAGGAGCACTCCTGAAGGGGACGTTATAGACGGAACGTCGCTGGCGCGCATGTTCTACTCGGAGGGCCTGCGGCTGGACCCCAAACACCCCCATTTGCTCACCAATCTCGGTTCGTTGCTCAAGGACCAGGGTCAGACGGACGAAGCGATCAAGTAAGCGTGCTGGCTGCACACTTGCGCTTGACGTCTGACCGGTGACCTCTCGGAGTCTCAGGCTGTACAAGAAGGCGGTCGAGCAGAAGCCAGACTTCGACATCGCGCTTGCGAACCTCGGGAATGCGGTCAAGGATGCGGTACGCCACGTGCCTTCTACTCACTGCTACAAGGTTGATCAGCGCCGCTCAGGGTCGCCCATGGGACGCCGTGGAGTACTACAAGCGTGCTACGGCGGTCAATCCCGCGTTGCCAGAGGCTATATGTGGTATGGTGAACTCCCTGTGCTCTATATGCGACTGGCGCGGACGAGGGGCACTCCCACACGAAGCCGGAGTCAGCGAAGATGGGTCACTCCTTCTCCCAACACCGCAGCCCCAAGCCGGTTGGATCACACAGATGGTATCTGTCATCGAAGACCAGATCACGCAGGGCTACCTACAAGGCCTAGGCGTGGCAGCTCCTCTCTCGTCCATAGCAGAGTCATGTATGCGTGCCCTCACAATTGTGCGCGGTCGAGCTCTGCGACCAGATGAGGTGGAACTCTGGCAGGGGATGTTTCAACGCTTGGCGGGGAGTGTGGAGGAGCATGCTGCTCGGCACGTCAATGCGGCCGGCTTTCTCCTCCGCTTCATCGACTGGATCTCCCCTCAGCTGCAACGCCGATGGTATATCCAGTCGTTTGGCACGACCTTCGAGGGCAGCACTAGCGCCACCAAAGCCAATGATACATTACGCCATTTGTTCGTTCGGCCACTCCTCCCCAAGTCGATGCGTGCACCGATCGTCACATCTGTACTCCCGTTTCACACCGTGAGTACTAAGTTCTCGGGCGCATACGTCGAGCTAACAAACTGTTTTGTGCTGTTACAGTTCACGTACCCTGTCACACCAAGGCAAATGCGTCTCGTCCCACACCGAAGTGCCTTAAGAACCTCGTACGCAGCTCTCTCCCAGCCCTGGATGCCTCCGCACGTATTCCATCCTCCTGGGCCACCTCCCAATGGCAAGATTAATCTTGGGTACATCTCAAACGACGTAAAGTGAGCGCGGGTGTAGCACGGCGTCTTGTGCATGCCACGGTCCTGACGAGTAGTAATAGCAATCACCCGCTGTCGCACCTCATGCAGTCCGTTTTTGGGATGCACGACAAGGACCGCTTCAACGTCTACATTTATGCCACGAGCCCTTGGGACGGCACGGCGTACCGGCCGCGCATTGCAGGTCTGGTCACGCATTGCGTGGACATATCAGGATGGCCGCTTGACGCAATCCTCCAGCATATCAGGGAGCAAGATATACATATACGTGAGTCTTTCCTGGTTGATCGCGCACTGTAGCTTACTCATTCTGATACCAACACGTCCAGTCATCAATCTAGGTGGATACACGAAAGGCGCGAGGAATGACATCTTCGCAGCGCGCCCGGCGCCCGTGCAGATGCAGCTCATGGGATATGCAGGAACTCTCGGCGCGAGTATGTTTTTCTAGCACTGTACGATCTAGCGTGTCTCACAATGTCTACCTTCAGCATGGTGCGACTATCTGATCTGCGATCACGTCTCGTGCCCCCAGGAGCTTTCGGCAGCAGAGCAGTGGCGTGCCAACCGTACGCAGTCTGCCAGCGAATCTCCGCCCCCCGTCCCAACCCTAGATCTCGGTGCCAACATTGATCCTGAGTCTTCTTCAGAGGCATGGATATAGTGAGCATAATTTCATTCCAGGATATCCGCACGATGTTTAACGAGTCCTTCGGCAGTACGGAAAAGTTCCTGTATATGCCGGTGTGTTCCTTTGTAAATTTCTAGCATATGCGTGGAATGCTTAAGTGCGTAAAGCACACATTCATGGTCGCTGATCACAAGCAGTCATTCCGCGGAGATGACAACTTGAGCCCGGAAGACCGCGCACGAGTCCCCCTGGAAACGCAGTGGCGGGACGAAGAACTGCGACGACAAGACGCACGCAAGCACATGTTCCCCGATCTTCCTCGGTACGTGCGCGTCTCTTGTCGCAAAGGAGGTACGGTCGCTCATTCTCTGCGCTGCTTGTGTAGAGATGTGATCATTTTCGCCAACTTCAACCAGGTATGTGATCCTAATTGAGCAGCGTACATTTGCACCCACATGCTTAAACGCCGCGATACCATGGCACGCACAGCTGTACAAGGCAAGTCGCATATGGTTGGGCACGTTGACAGGGACGAAACTTACGGCCCTCTTTTATGGAACACACGTGTAGATCGATCCCGTAAGTGGCGTGCATCGTTCGGATGAGCGCATGCCTCAATATAGATCACAGGAAATCTTTATGCTCTGGTTACACATCCTCCAGAAAGTCCCACGCAGCGTTCTCTGGCTTCTCCGCTTTCCCGGTGCGGGAGAAGAGCACTTACTACGTTCGGCAAAGCTGTGGGCGGGAGAGGATGTTGCCTCCCGTGTTCGTTTCACAGACGTCGCGAAGAAGGATTGGCACATCTTCCGTGCCCGCATCGTCGATCTGTTTCTGGACACCGTTGAGGTGAATTACATACCGCTTCTGGTTTGACAGATTGAGACAGATTGACCTCCTCTCGCAGTGCAATGCGCATACCATTGCGGCGGACGTACTGTGGACGGGTACACCGATCCTTACCTGGCCTCGACACAGGCACAAGATGTGTTCGCGCGTAGCGGCGAGCATGGCGTACGCGACAGGCTTTGGGGGCGAGATGGTCGTGCATAGCGCTGAGGAGTACGAGGCACGCGCTGTTGCGCTCGCCCAGAGTGTGCGTTACGTGCCCGAGCCTGATGACCAGGCAATTAGTGGCGTGCTCCTCCGCGGGCAGGGCGAACTTGTGCGCCTCCGACGGAACTTGTTCGCGAACCGGGACAATATGCCCCTCTTCGACACCCTTCGCTGGACGCGAAACCTCGAGAAGGGCCTATGGGAGGCGTGGCGGCGCTGGGTGGTGGGCACGCAGTTCGAAGGTTCGGACGAGTGGGTCGCCTGCGACGGAGAGGAGAAACAGAGCGGATGTATCTGGGTCAAGGACGATGACCCCGTCAACATTACGCATATAGAGTAAATGTGCGACCGCTGGACATGGTTCGCGTTCCGATTTTTCACTAGCTTACAACCAGCTTTCGTAGCTCTCGAGAAAGGCGTCGTGTTACATTTAGACCTGTACATCACCGACGCACATCTGTAGCATAGAACGAGTTCCACACCCCTGTACAAATAGTATTCCGCTCCATCGACCACAAAATGCCTCGACGCCTCTCGTGCGCAAGTGATGCGTGGATACGTCGAGTTTTTACGCAGACTGGTACGCGCCGGGTGCCTGAGGGGGAGCGGGCGTCGGGGCAGGTTGCGGGACGCTGAGGGGTTTGGGGCCCTCCGGGGGGTCCTCGACGTTCTGGTAACCGTCGCGGCCTCCACCGAAGGAAGAAGTAAAGCCGCCTGGCATAGACCAGACTAGAGCACAAACGTAATGGCGTTAGGCAGGCAAACTAGCGACTGAGCAGGAAGGGAGCAACTCACCGGTAGGGCCGGAGAGATCGTTCCCGCGGATGCCAAGACCGGAGAACGACGCGCCGCGTTGGCGCAGGGCAGTTGCAAAGGCAAGCGCAGTCGGTATCTGTTACAGTGCATGTTGGTGTGCGAAGGGAACGCGAGAATGAAAGGCCCGGGGTATAAAACGGCTCACCTTTATGATGAGGATGAGGACAGTGACAATGCGGATGAACCAATTCTGGGGGTGGTTCGGCAACCAAACGAGGTCCCACACAATGGAGCCCGCGACAAGGAACGTGAACTAGGTCCACATAGAGGAGCACGAGGGTCAAGGACGCGTGTTAGGATCGTGTGTGCGTTCAGGAAGCGACGCGGCGACTCGTAGAGGTACCGCTCAGTGTAGGCAGGGACCCAGAACGCACCGCTTGCAGCGACTGAAGGGCTTCCTGACTCTCCTGCGCGAGCATTCCGAAGAGGAAGATGGGCAGGTTGTACGCCGGCGCGGTGAACGCACTCGTGACGAAAGACATGACCTAGAGTCGAGTGTATAGTCGGTGAATGACGCGTCTGAGGACCGCGGCTCGCGGCACGCACCGATCCAACCAGAACCAGCTTAGCTGGATCCAGTGCTTGAATGAAGTCGGCCATGGCAGAAGAGACAGACGAATGGAGGTCGAGGAATGGGAGTATTTGGTCGCCGACTTCAACGCGAGCCCAGCTGCATGCGGCCACTGCGCCGCTGTAGTCGCGTCGGCGTCTTCAAGCTTCAAGCCGCATGCTGGCTGGGGTGACGTCACGCCTCCCAAGTCACGCAGCACGCTCGCCGCTTTCAATTTAGAAGCAGAAACTTGGCAGAAACAAACAAACATCCTCAGGCTCACAGTGTGCGGCCGCGAGTTCCACGTCACCAACGGGGGACATACATAAGAGACTGAGGATATATCCATAGTGCTAGAATTATAAACATAGACGCCAACAATGTTTCACTACTAGTAATCCGTGAAGTGGTGCTGGAGTCCCGCCGAGTATGAAATGAAATTGTGCTGTTGGGCGGCGCTGTATAAGTACATCCAGGTTTAGGCTACATCTACGGTGCAATCTACAACACAGATCATGATAACGTTGGTAACATTTGTTAATGCCGTCGACCTGGGCCTGTACGGAGAGTCTAAAGCATGCCGTCATCTCAGAGCGTGGCACCATGAGGAGAGACTAAGTAGTACAAATTAGAGAGTAAGCTAGATTGTATCTTGTCCTTACAGCTCCTCGAAATCTTCTAGACTGTCCAAGCCGTCGCCGTAGATGCCGTCGCCGCCGTCGTCACCATCGTCGTCGCCGTCGGCATCGTCCGAGTCGGAGTCCCGGGGATCCTCGTCATCCTCCTCCTCGTCATCCTCCTCCTTGTCATCATCGCCCTCGCCGTCGTCGTCTTCAGCGGTGATATAGACTTCCGAGTCATATTCGCGAACATTGTACACTCTCTCCCCGCTCCACTCCTTCTCCATCTCATCGAGTAGATCGTAAATAGCTGTGAGCGCTTCCGCTTTGGCTGCTATTTTCCTCCTCTCGAATAGCCAAGGACAGTCCAAGGATTCACACTCGGTAGGTTCCCCAGGGACATCACCGGAGCAAGAGCCGCAAATGAGATGAACTCCTTTCAGCCGTCGTTCTGTCTTCGTCACTCGTGAGAGTAGCTTGCTCATGGTTGAAGGATAATCCAAGCGACAGACACCGCACAGGACTATGTAGTCATTCCGTGAGAGCGTGAATCAACGAACAATGATAGGCACTTACCCTCAGGCGTGAGCACGTTACAAATCATACAGCGAGAGCTTATAAAGTGATCATCGATCTTGAACGCGTCCTCAACCGCGATAGCTTTCTCTTTGCTCGGAGAGAGCGCGAGGTCCAGCTCGTCCACGTGGAGGGTCCTGGGCATCTCATCGAACCAGCTACGGACGTCTGCGCCAACGAGGTTGAAGATGCGTTCGAGGGGCGGTATCAGCACGCGCGAGATGTAGTAGGCTGCATCCAACCGCTTGCGGCTTCGGTGGCCGTCAGACAGTGATTAGCGGGGTATGGACAAGAGGTACAGACGCACTTGTCTCGAAATAGCTCGTGTGGTGCTACTGCTCGGTCGACGACCCTGGCCCCTGGTTCGCCGGGCACGATCACATACGGCACGCGTTCTCCGTACTGGGGCTCGTCGTTCGGGTCTTCGACCATCCGTCGCGCAGCAACTGCCGCTCCGGGCGGGGGCGGCACTTTGTCACTGCCCCTCGCTTAGCCTATCCATGAAATCATGTCGAAGGGTCACGAACCTGTACGTGCCCATTCTAACTTCTTTCGCAAAAATGAAGTCTTGGATGGAGACTTTGTTGTCCAGGATACGGCCCCACGTCCGACAGCAATACTCCTTGACTTCGCTTAGGTCTTGAGTTCGAAATAGGATCCTGTAACATATGCATGAGGTAACCTGATACCGCCTGCTCCAGAATCACTTACTTCAAGCATGTCTCGGTCATCTTCCGCTGTGCCGGAATGCCATCTCTGCGAACAGTTTCGATACCTTTCGCGTCAAAAGCCGGATCCGTGTCATCGGGGTTCTCGAATTTGAACCCAACGTAGCGCTTCTTCGCCATCAAGACGCAGGGCAGGTATACCTGGAGAATATGGCTAAACGCGCATACAGACGTAGACACGGGTTCTGGCTGACCTTCTCGAACTTGAGCTTGACAGGAGCGGGATTCATGCGAGTAATCGTGTCAGCCATGTCCTGGCCAATCCGGAAGGCCTGTTCCTTCGTCTTTCCTCGCAAATAAATGAAGAGCGAGTCGGTGTCACCGTAGACCACCTTTGCGCCCCATCTCTTGGTTGAATCGATAACGCGGATAGCCTGAAATACGTTCGTTCAGATGAACCACCTCCGAGCTACTTAGATGGCACACCTTCTCGAGGGTCTCTCGGCCGCTTTGCACGATGCTATCGGCAATTTCCACCGCGGGCATGCGACCGGAATACGTTGCACTTGTATATCCGTACGTCACATTCGCTATGTACTTCAAGCCGAGCTGACGAGCATCCAGGATCCGATGAAGTGCCTGAGGAGAATCAGCGGCCTGCGCGAACGAACATGATCACGGGATAAAGTCTTACTTTGTCGCCCTTCGCACCCTTCATCGCCTGCTTGACCATCACTCTCGTGTCGAGAAGTTCGATTAACATCCTTGCCAGAAGTCCTTTGCGCACAGTCTCCTTCACATACATGATCCCATTCGGGGCAACTGTAAATAATTGGCCATCAGTAGCTATTACACAATCGTGATGAGTCTCACCGTTGATGTGATCCTGTAGATTATTCAATAGCCCTGCAGGCTGACGCAGATCGGTGACGCCAAACTTGTAGGTACCCTTGAAGTCGGTAACGCGTCCTAAACAGGTAGAATAACAATAATTATATGCTATCATGATGGAGGGATAGAGTGATTGGAAGTCTAGAACTACAAGTGGGCTGCTGTAAAATGCGGAGAGGGGTTCCATGATGAGAGGTATGCATTCGGCCGCGTTTTGCTTGCCGACCTATAGCGGACCATGCTCAATCGAAAATCAGAGCTCCGGCAGGTCTAACGCACATCTTGTTTGCTGGGAGATAGAAGCACGAAGCTCTCAGGTTTGGCGATGCGGAACATGAAGGATTCGACCTTGAATTGAGAGCCGCGGCTTAATACCGAGAAAAAATCAACGCCGAAGACACGCGCGAACTCGCTGAAGTACAGTCGTTAGCACCCAAAGAACCGCATGATGGCTACGTACGTACGCGGTCTTAGTCACGACGTCGGCAGTGTCAAGAATCTTCAGGACTATCGCAGCGCGCTGTGAGATATGCTGCATGACACGGTTCATGTGCACAGGCACATCGCTGTGGTACCATCTGGTTAACGTGCGTGGGCTATACCAAGGAACCCTGAGACGTTGATGTTGAGAGGCGCGGCACGTTCGAGACGAACGGAGTACACTGACCGCTGGTGTAGGATCTGGAACGAAACGTTCTCTAGCGTATAGCTGGTGAAGTCGTGCTCTGATCGCATGATGCGCCACAGATTTAGGACATGTCGGCCGACGACCTTGAATGTGGATGTCGTTCTCATGCCCCATCTGTCGTAGCCGAAACTGCCGGTCCTGGCTGGGGCTCGAGAAATCTGCTCCCCGATGTCCAATCCTGAAATGTTTCTAAGTCATAGACCGGTAACCATTGCTGTCAGAAGACGTTACCGTATGCTCGCCCGCGGGCGTTGAGATAACCCCACGAGGCTGCTTGTACTTCCCATCCCGAGAGAATGTCTGGGTCGATCTCGACCACGACGTCAATGAACCGATTGAGTAGCTCCAATTCACTTTCGACGAACTCTGCCTTCAGGTTTCGTACCCTGCGTCCATTCAGCTGGTCGGTCTGGACGACGATGACGCCCGAGCGGACAGATCCGTCATCGTTGGCATCTCGATCGGAGTCTTGAACAGAGTAGAAGACAGCCACCACCTCGTCGTCCTCTGGATTTGGCACATGGTCTCCCTGGGACGGCGCTGCAGAAGCGAGGTCAGTGTAAGGTTGTTGCGTCGTAGCAACGGAACATGCCGAAAACTTCGAGCGCCAGAACAGTCATACTCTGCGTTTCGCGCTTCACACCGTCTGACCGTACGACCGGGGTGCTCTTTAATCCATATGGATTGTGTTGCGTTGGCCCCTCGACCTGAGCCTCTTGTCTCAGCATCATCTCCAGCGCACCATTGAATAAGGAAACCAACCTGTGACGAATCTTTGCGGCGTTGTTCCACGGTATCGAGACGGTTTCTTCCGTCCTCAAGCCACTTCCGAACCTCCCGTACTCCGGGCGGGGAACTCGCGAATTCCCATCCTCCGACACCCGTCCTATCCAGTTTCAGTGACGGCATAGCGACATACCACGGCTTCAGGTCGTGTCCTTTCCAGTCTTCCAGATCCGTAATGTTGTCATTTCCCTTCAAGTGGAACACAAGTCCAGCATATTCTCGAGGTTTCTCAGGTACGTCGGACACATTCGAGTAGAATGGATCACGGTATATCTTGCTAGGTACATCATACCGTTCCATGCTGCTCAAAAGCTCGGAGGAAGTGGGAGGTGGGCGTACATACTGGTAAAGTTGCTTGCTGCTGGGAAGAGTCGACGTTGGGGTAGGAGTGAATACTACCGCCTGAGACACACGAAGCGAACGTTCATATGCTTGTGAGCTAGATTCGGTTGGTCCAGCATGAGCCCTAGCCGGAGGGCGAGGTGGCGACGTGACTTTGCGCTTCTTCAGTGCTCTAGCATCTTCGTCGATTGCGGTTATGGCCACATCGTCCTCCATTTCGGTGTCGTCGAACACAACGGATGCAGCGGCTTGCATGGGTTGAGAGATGGATCGAGGTGGAGACTCTTCTCTTGGATGGCTGCGTTCAAACGAATCCTTGCTCAGTGCACGAGCAAAAGGACGTTTGGTGGATAGTCTTGAAGATGGTTGTGGCGTAGGGTTGTTTGAAGCTGGCCACTGAGGAGAGCATTGACGAAGCTGCTATCAGTGTAGGGATCACCCCGTAAGCCGGATCCCGACAAAAATACCCTATATTCATCGTAAGCAGGAGCCCAATGAATGGCATCACCAAGACCCACTTTGTAGGCGTCCTTGATCCATTCGAAGCAACGGACTGCGAACGTTGTACTGACGATGACCTAGTCTACGGATTCAAACGATGCGGTATAGAACACCGTGTCCTTTGACCTACCGCGCGACCTTCGACCATATGTTGTCGAAGGGATTCGAATCCCCCGTGGGGGACGATGTACGTTCGTGCGTATTCGACCCGACAGAGCTGCGAGCCAGATTCAGCATGTCAAACAACACGTGCCAAAGGGCTATACCTTTCTCGTTGCACGGAATCGTCCTGCAGATCGGGGGGTGGGCCGTCCACTGTGAAGTCCTCGTCTTCTTCCGGGTATTGGTATTCGGGTTCAGCTTCGTCGAGCTCTTGGAAATCCTTCTGCCATTCTTCCTCTTCGTGTTCCACAAGTTGGTCCATAGCTTGACTCTCGAGCATCGTCTCATCGACATCAAGCTCGACGCCACTCGTCTCCACGGCCCCATCATACACATCACTGGTGGAAGCCGGTGCCTGCGACGTTCGGTATGGGTTCTCCTCTGCTGCGACGGAAGCCTCACCGTGTGCCTCTGTGCCCCCGCTGGTCCCCTGAGGTCGCCAAGTCCTGTAGGGTTCTTCCCATAAGGCCTCGACACTCTCGAATGTGGTCATTACCCATTTCTCCCAGGCCATCGTAGGCGTTATAGCCTCTCGTCCACGTTCCCGTTCGATACGCATCCTGATTTCGTCCCAGTAGCGCGCTTCGGAAACCCAGCCTCCTCCGGGTTCTCGGGAGTTCGCGCTGGGATCTTGCGGGATCTCTGGGGAGGGCGGGAGTCCCTTCGCCTCCCGCCTCTGACGCTCGTCTTCCCATAATTCGCGCACACTGAGCACTAGAGGCTCGGGCGGAAGTGGAGAGGCTGGGATCGTCAGCTTGTGGTGCATCTCACGTGCAGAGAGCTTGTGGCGGTTCAGGATTTGAGACGCAGACGCATCGACCTCTAGCTGCATGCGCGTTTGGCGGAAGTATGGCGAATGCTTGAACTGTGAAAGCAGAACCGAGGTGGTGTCCTCAATACATTCGTCCTCACTTGCGCGCTGCCAGACTTCGCCCAGGTTAATCCAACCACAGCCATATAGGCCGAAGTCCGAGAGAAACTGAAGAATGTAGGAAAGGTGACTCTCGTAAACGCGAAAATGAGTCTTCATGATAATTCCTGATTGCATGATGGTAACTGCACGGTTGACGACCGCGGGATCGGCAATGTGGACCTTGAGGAAGGGTGCATAGCGGGAATGGAAGCCGTAGAAGTGCACACCCTTCACGAGTACTACCGCTCGTACAAACTTGGACTTGACCGACTGTGGATTCCGCTTGAGAGAAATAGCGATAGCATGACTGAGAGAGTGCTTGAGTTTTGAGACGTGGTGACTAACTAGTAACCTATGAGGGGGTGAGAGAGGGTACAATAAGATGAACGCACCGAAGTCCGGGTCCATCTTTCCTAGGTATTCCACAAAGAAGTAAGGGTATACTTGATGTACATGTAAACATGTCTTCAAACCCGCTGACGAGTCGCCATAGATCCGTATGACAGGAACACGGTGGAGGGTGGAATTATCAAGGGGGCCAGGGGGAACTAGATTGTAGTCGATTTGATTGATTCTGACCCGCAGAGAAGGCGTCGGAGAGGACATGTCGAGCGAGTATGCATGAGCCACACGAAGATGATTATGATACAAGAACAAGAGATACTGTGGTATATACAGTGGATGTTAATGTAAATGTTGGACAAAAAAGTAGACGCTGAGACGCGGTCACAACGCGTTTGAGTCACGTGCCC